>JADBJO010000716.1:0-27500 GCA_016801955.1 Conus betulinus | reverse complement strand
AAAAGAAAATAAAAGACAAATCTGTTCTGTTATTGTCAGATTTGTGAACAGTAAGAAGTTACATGTTAGTGTGTGACATGAAAATAAAGTTGAAGATAGTCTTACTTTTTATACCGAAAGCCAGAAACCAGTTTTGTTTGTTCGAATTGCAGCATGAGTTTCTAACGATCTGCGTGAGTCAGCGGATGTATCGTCAGGTGGGAGGTCATCGTCTGGGGAACATCGACCCGGGTAACTACACATTCAAGATAGCCGCTGTGTCACTGGCAGGGAACGGGTCCTACACGCCACTCATGTACTTTGTCGTCCCTCCTCGACAAGGTAACTTTTTTTTTTTTTACACACCACTAATGTACCTTGTTATCCTTCCACTACAAGGTAACTGGTTTACATAGCACTTATGTACTTTGTCATTCCTCTTCTTTGTAGGAATTGGTTTACACACCACTAATGTACTTTGTTATCCTTCCACTACAAGGTAACTGGTTTACACATCACTTGCTTACTTTGTGATCCTTCCATGACAAGGCAACGGTTTACACACCACAAATGTGCTTTGTCATCCTTCCATGATTAGGTAACTGGTTTACACGTCTTTTACGTAGTTTGCCTTTCCTCCACCACATGGTAACTTGTTAACACAAGACTTACACACAGCTTTTTTTTTTTTTTTTTTTTTTTGCATAATGGTTTGATTCATTTCATGACTTACTGTTTCACAGTTTTTGATAGTCAATTTATTACAAGAAATAATATTAAATGTTTGGATCAGTGTGACATCAAAGAAAGATTTCTGTAATATGCTGTACCATGTGAGAGTGTATAAAGCTGCATCCATTATGTTCTTTTAGGCCAAATTTTGTGGGCCAAGACAGTAGTACCTAGATGCACCCACAGACCGAATGAATCTCAGCAGTTAGTGCTTTCCTTCAGTGCTGAGCAACTTCCCACCATTATAAGTCCTGCACCCAAAGTAGACATCATTTGAGTGTCTTGCGTGATTTTGCCTTTTTAAGCAATTTTTTTACTCAGAATTTTTTCTCAGTAGCCTGTTGATTCCAGCTTTTGATTCAAGGTGTTCTAGTCATGCAGTTTTTTGTTTGTTGCTTTTCTGTTTTGCTTTGTACTCATATTTAGTGTGAAATTGAAGTGGTTGTCTTTCATTTCAGAAACGGAGCAAGCCCTGGGTGAGACTGTGATTGCTGTCACGGTCATCAGCGTTGTGATCATCATCATCATCATCATCGTTGTGGTCTGGTTTATCGCCAAGAACAGGTAAAATGTGATTGTATGTGTATGGGTGTATGTGTGAATGTGTGTGTGTGTGTGTGTGTGTGTGTGTGTTGTGTGTGAGAGAGAGAGAGAGAGAATAGCTCCCTTGCCTTTTGGAAGTTCTGTGACGGTAACTTCTTTTTTTCTGTCTCTCTCTTTATCAAAGCCATCCTTTTTTTCCTTCTTTCTTCCATTACTGTCGTCTATCGCCAGCCATTTTTCAAAAAAAGCTCTTATTGTATACCAGCATATGTGAAACGCGGATATCTCTGGAACTAAACAACCAAATCTCATGCTATTTTTTGTAAAATGGAGGAGATACACTGTACTTTTATATATCGTAACATGTTAGTAATGGTAAGTCAACAACAATTTCAATTTTTTAGTGATTTCAAGTGAAAAAAAAAAATGCAAAATAAAAAAAAGAATGTATGTTTCTTCTAAGCGTAAAAAATAAAAGAAAGAATGCCAACAAACTCTCAACAATGGAGGAAAAAAACTCCACTCACAACTGAAGACCAGAAAGTATGGTATTTCCAACAGAAAAGTGCATGAAACAGCCACAAATACAACTACTCCAATAGCAGGGAACACACACACACACACACACACACACACACACACACACATTCTTATGCCTAACTGGTACACATGTAAGAAAGAAAAAGGGAACACACACACACACACACACACACACACACACACACACACACACACACACACACACACACACACACACACACACACACACACACACACACACACACACACACACACACACACACACACACACACACACACACACTCACGTCCTTTCACTCTCAACAGTATATATATATATTTTTTTTTTTGAACACAAAGTCATTCATGTGCCTGTTGGTCTCTGAACCCTTGTCATTCAGTTGATCAGCTGTACACCCACTCTCGAAAGACGTCTGTGATACTCGCCTCTCACGTGTCAGTTGGCCACGCCCCCTTCAACCTCGACCAGCGAGAGTGGGCCACAGCGTGTGTGTGTGAAGTTCGTTGCCTAAAGTCTTAGTTGGCTCCCTCACATAGAGTTAGTGAACAGTCAGTCAGTGTTGGCTGGCTCAACGCAAAAACACTGGGGCACACGCGGTAGGGTAGTAAGTGGGCGTCTTATCAGCCTGTCATAACAAGTTGGCAACGGTCCAACGCTTCACGTTGGAATAATTCGGTCAAGCCATCACTATCGTTCTTTACTCGTGGCTGTCTGGGTCTTCTTCATCTGTATTAGGAACAACCAACTGTCTATTCAATATTCCCAGCACTTGATCTGTGGTAAATGTACGGCAAGGTCAAGTACGTAAAGTGCTTGGTGGTGACGTCATAGTGAATGGAAAAACAATCGGAATAAAGTCAATAAAACACTGAACTGAATAGTGTTCTGACAAAGCAAATGGCTGTGAGCATGAGCCAGACCATCCCCCAACTATGACGTTTATTGCTGGCTTTTTATCTCATGAACTAGGATCGGAGAGTATCGGGAGTTAGGTCACCCTACTTTGTCGCCAAAAGGCGCCCATGGCGATCTGCCAAGTCGTCGCCAAAAGTATGTGTGTTTCACAACAGGAATAAAACCAGACTCTTTGCAAATCATTGCACTTGACAGTGACTGAGCCGTGGTTCATTCTGTGTCTGTTGTTCGTGGTTGATTTGAATGGACTGTGACTTCATTAGGTATGGGCTCTCTCTTTTTTAGAGGTTAGACAACCATAGAAATGACCAGGATCTGCATTGGCAAGTTTGAAAATCGTGAAGTGATCATGGTCTGTATGTGCAGGTTTAAAAATCATGCAGTGACTTGATCTGTGTCGATAAGTTTAAAAATCATTAAATGGGCATCATCTGTGTTGATGGGTTGAGAACCATGAAATGACTGTGGTCTGTGTTGACAGGTTTGACAATCATGAAGTGATTGTGATCTGTGTTGACAGGTTTGACAGTCATGAAGTGACTGTGATCTGTGTCGACAGGTGTGACAGTCATGAAGTGACTGTGATCTGCGTCGACAGGTTTGACAATCATGAAATGACTGTGATCTGCATCGACAGGTTTGACAATCATGAAGTAACTGACGTGATCTGCGTCGACAGGTTTGACAGTCATGAAATGACCGATCTGTGTTGACAGATTTGAGAACCATGAAATGACCGATCTATGTTGACAGGTTTGAGAACCATGAAATGACGGTCATCTCCCAGAATCCAGGCTACATGCCGTCGGATGACTGTGAGTTTTCTGTGCGCTGTCCATACATTTTATTAAGGTTTGTGTGAGGTATTTGAATGGGTGGGGGCGAGTAGGTTAGGAATGGGATGTGGGAGTGCGTATGCTGGCCCCTTTGTACATGCACGTGTGTGTGTGTGTGTGTGTGTGTGTGTGTGTGTGTGTGTGTGTGTGTGTGCGTGCGCGAGGGGCGCGCGAGCATGTGTGTGTGTGTGTGTGTGTGTGTGTGTGAAGGGGAACAGAACATGGGTATGTAAAGATGGATACTTATAGTTCATATATGGTGTGGTTCACCTAACCTGATGTCAACATTGAAATTTTACAAGTATATATATATCAGGTTATTGTCAGTCTAAAAATTTCACATTTCTGGATTATTCAATCAGTGAATGTCAATATTTAATTTCACATTTCTGAGTTTACATCATTTACCCGTGTCACTTTACATTCTCACAGTGATTAGTGACAGAGCCAATGGTGAACGGCTGAAGAGTGTTACACAGGTTTTAAACCTTGCACACTTGCATATATGCTTGCATGTGAACACCAGCACATGCAAGTGTGAATATATATGTATGGATATATGTGTGGAAATTCGGTTCATAGGATCTTAGTTTAAAAAGATACAAATAGTTTATTTTAAAGATACAAATATATATCCTACACACCCTCATACCCCAACTCCAACACTATATGAAAAAAAAGGGAAGAGAAAAAGAAGTATGTGAATCGGTTAATGAAAATTAAATATGAAAGCACGTAGGCTTAAGAGTTCAAGCAAACAAACAAGAACTAAAGGTAAGTGCATGTAAATAAAAACCCAAACAAGCAAACAAACAAAATATATATCACTGTGCTTACAAGAGTAAGAATACAGATTTTAAAAATCCATTCATAGGTACACTGATTAGTGGACATACAACCAACTGTAGAGTACATGTGAAGGAATGAAAATCACTGTTGATTCTGATTAATTTTGATGCACATGCTCAACATCTGTGTGACAGTATACATCCCTGACGAGTGGGAAGTGCCGCGGGACAAGATAGAGCTGCTGAAGGAGCTGGGTCAGGGGTCGTTCGGCATGGTGTACTCTGGCAAGGCGTACGACCTGGTGGAAGGCCACTCTGAATACAAAGTGGCCATTAAGTTTCGTGTGGCCTTGGTGTTTCATGTTGTTGCAGTCGTGAGAAGGACAGCGACATCATCATTGCTAGTGGACAAAATGGCAGACAAATAGCATTACGTATATACACTTCCGTGCATATGCGGCACGTGGGCACAGACACACACACGCACACACCCACACACACACACGCCGCCTACCCACACACACATGCACACACACACACACACACACACACACACACACACACACACATGCACACACACACACACAAACACACACACACATGCGCGCACACACACACACACACACACACACACACACACACACACACACACACACACACACACACACACACACACACACACACTGTATAATTAATTACCTGCACATGTATGCCCAAATTTTTTTTTTCTTTTGAAACCACAAAATGTTTAAGTATGATATCAGAGTACACACACATACATCCACACCTGCACACACACACACACACACACACACACACGCACACACACACTCTGTATGTACTCATGTGATTACCCACACATATATACCCTAATTTTTTTTTTTTTTTTTGAAACCACAAAATATGTCTTAAGTGTCTTATCATAGTATGCACACATACACCTGCACCTGCGCACAAGATGCAAACCAGAACAAAACAAAGCAACTGACATAACTCTCTTTTGCGGGGGTAGCAAAGATTAGGGGTTGCATAGGGACACTTGGTTAACAAGTTCATTCAAACAAAACGCACATACTTTCTGCATACTACCAGACTGTCTCACTCTGTCAAGAGACTCATCATTATAATATGTGTATTTGTTCAGCCATCCTTTTCATTCATTCGTTAGTCCTAATTCTTTTTGATCTTTTTGTTTATTTTAAAATCATTTGTGAATTCTTTTCTTTGTTTTAGTCAACTCTTTCCACAAGAGGGGTGGGGTGGGGGAGATAGACTTGGGATAGCACTGTATCATAAATATTTTGTTTGATGGACATTGTTTGGTATTCATGTTTAAGTCCTTGACTGTGAGACAAACTTCCATGAATATACCAGCCGCCGTGACGAAGTGGTTAGCGTCGCGGACTCCCCGCTGGGAGGTCGTGGGTTCGAATCCCATCAGAGTCATGTGGGTTTTTCTGCCCCGACCGGCTCCTACCCAGAGTTGAGTTTGCTGCGGACTCAGTTGGGAAGACTGGGACCACACAGTCGAGTTTCATCCACTTAATGGATGCGTTTCTGAGAGTGTTGCTCAAATTCCCTGACCAACATTGCAGGTGCCTGTGTCTCTCGGGCCTGGTTGACGCCGGGATATATCATGAAAGGAAGCGTAGAGTACAGCCCTGTCATGTAGTCTCAGACCGAAAAATGGAAATCCGTAGCATCATCATAATCACCCTCATTCTCATCGATCAGCATTAAGGAAAAAAAAAAAGTATCAAGCTCTGTGACCCTTCATGCCCTGTTCTCATGGTGACTTCAGTTTCGATGCCCTCTCCCACGTCTGCGGCCTTGGTTTGGTTCCGTCGGGGTCACTGGTATCGGCAAGTCCATGGGGGCTGTCGTTGGGCGGACGTGGTGGCGCCCTCCGGAGGGAGAGCTCACTCACGCCGGCTCCGCGACTAAGCAATTATTGTTGTCAGTAGGGGGCTTAGTAGGTGGTGTCCTGCGTATGTTAGATCAGAACAGGCTCCACTGAACACCACCGAAATGACTCGGCAGCAGTGCAGTGTTTCCTCCGGTGGGTTGCCTCTTGACGGCTTGACATTGACTGTTCCCTGTGGATTGCCGGTGCCGGGGTTGCGACGGGGCCGACCGGCTGTGCTGTGGACGGGGTGTCGGAATGAGCGGCGTGGGTGCACTGCCTCTGAGGTGGCGCAGAGGTTGGCACAGCAAAAAAAAAAAAAAAAAAAAAAAAAAAAAAAAAAAAAAAAAAAAAAAAAAAAAAACTTCCATGAATGAATACAGATGTCACAAAAAATATAGATAACATCAACTCTCACCCCTTTTAAAAAAAAGATAGTTTCTCTTCTCTCTTCTCAAGCTCAGCATATAATTACGAAAGCATCTTCCTGTCAGTTGCATATCTTCTCTTGCAGGAGTAAATGTGGATGTAGCTTAAAGGTTCAGTGATTGATTGATTGATTGATGAAGTGATGCTTGGGTGTGCAGACTGTCAACGACAACGCAGGTTTCCAGGAGAGGATGAATTTCCTGAAGGAGGCTACCACAATGAAGTGAGTCTCTCCTCTTGTTGTCACAGCAGCACCCTGCATAGACAGGGCCTAGAATAGACAGGACTTAGCGTAGACCAACCCAACATCCTTATGTAGACAGGACCTAGAATAGACAGGACTTGGCGTAGACCAAACCCAGCATCCTTATGTAGACAGGGCCTAGCATAGACAGGACTCGCATGGGTGCCACTCTTCCGTCTGGGTGACGGAAATCCGTTTTTTCGGCAAGGCCCCAGACGGAAATTCCGTTTTTCAAGTTTTGTTATTAAAAAAAAAAAAAAAAAAAAAAAAAAAAAAAAGTTTGGGTGGAAGAACAGTTGTATCGGCGTATAATGACCGAAGCAGCACTGTAGCAGACGACCGGAAATGAGGAAGCGCCCTCTATCATTGAAGACAACACAGATCCAGCGGTCTTTGTTAGCCCACGTCGCGCCATTGTGCTCGTAGAAAAAGTTTTCCAGTTAGGCCCTAGGCAACGTAAAGTTTTGTCATGCCGTTCTTACAAGAAGGAGATTCAAATCTCGCTACTGTTGAGAAAGGGGTGAAGAACAAGTGGAGATGGGAATGGCTGTCTGAGACCGACAGCTCTGATGATAAACGACCGCATCGTGACTGGTGCAAAAAACTTGATGTTCCGGGCAAATGCTTTTGCGTTATCTGCAACCAGCCCATCAACTATGGAAACAACGGCAAAAAGAAGCTTCGAGAACACGCTGATCACGCAGATCATCGAAAAAATGTCAAGGTAAGCATAATTACATTAGCTAATGATCATTTCACTCACTCCGATCCACTATCGTGGTGTAACTTTCACACTGTCCCTATTATGCCAAGGGAGCGGGGAAGAAGGGAGGTTGCCCCGCTCCATAGAAAATGGAGAAAGGAGTTGAGGGATGGAGGGGAGGGGTGGTGGAAGCATAGGAGGGAGGAGGAGGGACAGCTGGTCAGAAATCCTAAACTTTGTGTTGGTCTTGACGCTTACTCATCTCCATCCCCTTCCCGACCCCCCCCCCTCTCTCTCTCTCTCTCTCTCTCTCTCTCTCTCTCTCTCTCTCGATGCTTACTCCTCTCCTTTATCCCCTTCCTGCCCCCCCCCCCCCCCCCCTCCATTTGTTCTTCTACCTACCTCTCACTGTTCTCCCCATCCTTTCAGCTGTCATCAGTGTAGTCTGGCTGTTGTCTGTTCCAAAGCTGCTGCCTGCCAGCTCACTCCCCCCCCCATGTAAAAAGGGGAGGAGGGGTGTGTGTGTGTGTGTGTGTGTGTGTGTGTGTGTGTCTGTGTGGTCTCTCTCTCTCTCTCTCTCTCTCTCTCTCTCTCTCTCCTCTCTCTCATCCTCTCCCTGTCTCAGGTCTCTCTCTCTCTCTTGTGTGTGCTCTCCCTCTCTGCCTCTCTCTCTCTCTCTCTCTCTCTCTCTCCCTCTCCTCTCTCTCTCCTCCCTCTCTCTCTCCCCTCTCTCTCCTCTCTCTCCCCTCCCTCCCTTCTCTCTGCCTCTCTCTCTTGCTCAAGAGAGCAAAGGACTTGATGTCTTCAGAAATTTCTCTCTCTCTCTCTCTCTCTCTCTCTCTCGTTTTCACACACACACACACACACACACACACACACACACACACACACACACACACACACAGTCATTCAAAAGAGTATAACTCTCTCTCATTTTCACACACACACACACACACACACACACACACACACACACACACACACACACACACACACACACACACACACACACACACACACACACACACACACACACACACACGCACACAGAGTCATTCAAGAGAATATATATCTCTGTCACTTTCACACACACACACACACACACACACAGTCATTCAAAAATATCTCTCTCTCTCATTTTCACACACACACACACACACACACACACACACACACACACACACACACACACACACACACACACATGCATGCATGTGTGTGCTATGTTAGCAGCCTATGAATACTGCTTACTCTTTATAGTGTTGATTTTTTTTTCAGATTCTAAACTCCTGTACGACTCTGCTTAGCAGCAGTGGAGCCCCCACATCCCTTGGGGTGACTTCCATGGTGGAGAGGCAAGCTGAACAGAAGGCAGTCCTTTTGGCTTTTCTGGCGGAGAGCACTGCCTCCCTTTTTCTCTTGCTCCTGACCTGCTTGATTTATGCAAGCGTTTAGCTGAAGACAAATCTTCATTGAAAAGAATGAAACTAAAGAGAACCAGTGCAACCTACACACTGACACATGGTGTTGCTGCAGCTTTCAAACAGGAGCTGAGTGAAAAGCTTAGGAGTGCCCCCTTTTCTCTAAATCTTGATGAAGCAACCAACAACAGTTGGGACAAGATCGTCAATGTCATGGTCCAACAGTATGACGACGATGCTAGAAAAGTGTTAGTGCACCATCTTGCTTCGTTCAAAGTTAACCAGGCCACTTCAGAAAACATCTTTGCTGGCTTAAAAACGCACTAGAGGACAGGAATATTCCCTCAACAAATATAATATCATGCCTTATGGACAACTGTGCCACAATGCGGGGTTGCAGAAGTGGGGTGGAAACTCGTCTGCGGTCAGAGCATGGACAGCTTCTTGATGTTGCTGGGGACACGGCCCACATTGTTTCTAATGCTGCAAAGGCTCTGTTCGGCCAGTTCAGTGATGTGGAAGCAGTTTGTGGGGACATCTACTATGACATAGAAAAGTCTCCAAAGGCTAAAGACATTTTTGCTGAATTTCAAGAACTATTGGTATTGTCACATCACCCAAAAATGCTGAAGGCTTCTTACACATGTTGCGTCCATGCCCAAGCAGATTCCTAAACATGTTGGTGGTGACACAACGGCTCCATAAAACAATGGATGCTCTGTTACTGTTTTACTTTGCCTACTTGACAAAAGAAGAACAGATCAAGCACAGGAAAATAAATGATCAAATCATGACAGAGAGGGGCATTTCTGATGCAGAGAAGACAAGGATTGAGAGTTGCAGCTGGAGATGGGCAGACAGGCACGGTCATCAGCCAATGAATCAAGGAAAGACCGTATCCTGACCCAGCTGTTTCATCATCACCACAAGTTCCGTGCTTGCTTGAACTTGTACCGTGGGCTGCTCCCCAAGTTTGAGCCATTTGTGAAAACGTACCAGACAGAGGCTCCACTCAGCCACCGCCTTCATGGAGATATGTTTCATCTTGTCAGAGATATTTTGAGTCTCTTCATTAAAGCTGAATTCATTCCAGAGGACTCGGTGAAAGAGCTTAAAAAGCTTGACATTTATTCCAGTGACTATCACCTTGAAGACAGTAGGCTGGCAGTGGGAGAGCATGCTCACCTTGCAGTCAGACGAGCCTTGAAGGACAAAAAGTCTGATCACTGGGTGAAGGACATCCTCAGCAAGCTTAGGGCTGGCTATCTGAAGGCAGCTGATATGCTTCTGAAGAATCTTCCTCTGGACAACAGAAACATCATCAGACTGACTTGTCTGGATCCCAGTGTCTGCACAAAAAGTTTTTACGTCTTCAAATTTTTCACGTCTGGCTGAGGACTTGCCAAATGTTATTCCAGAAACAGAACTGGGGCTGTTGGACATGGAAGCTAGGGCATACACCATTGACAGAAAGGTTGCTCATTTGGCAGAGGAGGCAGCCAATACCAGTCCAATGAGAATTGATCAGGATTTCTGGCGACATGTTTTTTGCCCTCAGAAGCAAAGATGATGCAGGCAGAAGTCGTTTTCCAACTCTCACAAAACTGGTGAAAGGCTTATTGTCAATATTTTCTGGACCCATTGTAGAGTCATCGTTTAATATCATGGATGATATAGTTTCCAAAGATCGTTCAGTGCTCTCACTGGAAAATTATGAAGCAGTGGCCATCATCAAGTCTGCTCTGAGAGCCAAAGATCTGACTTCCACCAAACTGAAAGTGTCACCTGTCATGAAGTGTGCAGTTGTGAAGGCAAAGAGCAACTACACAGAATTCCTGGCTGAAAAAAGCGAAGAAGAGTAGCTGCAAAAGAGTGTAGGCTGCAAAAGGCTGCAGAACGTCTTCAAAGAAAGGCAAAGAGCAAGGGCAAGTCTGGGCATGTTATACGGTGTGGTGTTGCTCCTGCAGCTAGAAATGTGCCAGAATACAGTTCAACACCACTTTGTTTAGCTCCACCCACCGACACTTGTGACAGAGGCTCAGGCTCTCCAGGTTGTGCTCCTGCAGCAAGAAATGTGTCTGCCAAAAGCTCAACATCTTGTTCAGCTCCACCCACAGACACTTTGTCCACCTGTCAGAAAACTGTCCCCCAGGGAAGTTCATCCACAAATCTGCCCTCTGCTCTACCTGATACCTCTCTCCCAAAAGCCACAAAAAGAAAGGCTCAGGGCTCAGCTGACCTTCGTCAGTATTTTTTCAAAAAAACAACGTCATTAGGGTTTTGTGTGTGTGTGTGTGTGTGTGTGTGTGTGTGTGTGTGTGCTTTAACAGTGTTAATAGTCAACAGCTTATTTCCAGTAGACCTTCAAGAGTGTTTTTTTCCCAGAAGAAAATCGATGTCATGAGACAAGAGTGAAGTTGAACTGCCACAAGAAAAAACCTTGCAGTGTCTTTCTTTGCAGAATTTGCAGTGACTGTTGTGAATAGTCTGTACAGTTTCCCTTTGAGTGGTAAAGTGACTTTTTTTTCGGATGTAAAGTGTACATCAAAGGAAAATGATTCTTCATATTTTGTGGATGAGCTGTCTGCAGCTATTGACCTTCATGTGGAACATTAGAGGCTGCAGTTGTAAGGTGAGTGCTGTGCTTTGATTTTCTAATTTGATGCCATGAGAGAGCCATGAAATGCTCTTAAAATTTCATAAAATCGTCTTCGGCCAGGGGGCTTCGCCCCCACGGACCCCCCAGCGGGGCACTGCCCCTGCACCCCGCCGGGGCTGGGCGGCCCCTGGACCCCTGCCTCATTTTCAGTTTTTTCAGATTTTCAAAGTGTCACCCTTGGACTCGGCACATACCAGACTAGACCTCGCGTAGACAAGACCTAGCATGTATATGTAGACAGGACCCAGCACAGACCAGACCTAGCATTTGAATGTAGACAGTATCTTGCATAGAGAAGCCTAGCATGGACCAGACCTAGCATACATACATGAACAGGAACTCGGGAAACCACTTGTTTAGTTCCCAAAGGTAAATGAATAGAAGAAAACTAGGCTTGACATGCAGACTGCCTAGCCAGAAAAGTCGCCCACATTGGCTCATGGAAAAAAAAAGCATGCGTGGAAATGCAAAGTCATTCTAACATGGTATGTTCAGATCACAAAATAGTGAGACCTTGGGAACAGCAAGTCTGTGGCAAGTAAATGTATTTTAAATGAAGCGTTTCATTGTTTTTTTTCTTTAAGGGTGTACTTGTACAGTTGCAATCCACATTCTGGTTTACACAACGGGCTGCCTACCTGATTAGAGCCGACTGAAGAGCTGCCTACTGGCGCTTCATTCATTTGTTTCCTGTGTCATTCAGTCAATATCGTTCATTCAGTTTAACAACTCTTTCATTCTTTCGATTCTTTTCACACAGAGTGTATGTTGTGTGCAATGTGTCGTCCATACCAACGGCCAAAACTGATGGGATTTTGCATGTGTGCAAGATGTTACGCATGTGTTCACACATGGAACCTCGGTTTATAGTCTCATTGAAGGACTGTTTTGGAAATGGAGTCAGAACCAGTGTTAACTCTGAGGAAAAATCCCCCTGTACGGAAACAGCCCGGTGAAAATTCAAACCCGCAACCCCATGATCACCAAGATTATGAGTCGGGCTCACTACCAACTGAGCTGTTCCAGCCCCCAGTGTCTGCAGAACTTATTTGTCAGCTTCTGTAAAACTATTTTTGATGAAGAAAATGTCAAAATCAGGCAGTATAAACAAAAAGTGTACATGTACATCAGTACATTTGTGTGTGTGTTTTGGATGATAATAGGATGACTGTTTGAAAGAAAGAAAGATGGGTTCAGATGTACGTGCAAACACAGCTACCATTCAAAATTATATCTTGGAACTTCCCTCTCTCTTCTTACAGGATATATTGGTGGTTACTGTGTTACAGGACATTTTTTTTCAGGATGTATGATGTTTTCTCTGTGTGTCGCAGGACATTTGACTGTTACCATGTGGTGAAGCTGATCGGGGTGGTATCCCGTGGTCAGCCAGCTCTGGTCATCATGGAACTGATGGCTTACGGGGACCTGAAGAACTACCTCCGCATGCATCGCCCCGATGAAGAGGTTCCTCCCATTCTGTCTCTTATTTTCCTTTTTTCTCTGTCTTCCTGTATTCTTCTTCTACACTTGTCTTCATAAAGAAGTGGGGAATTTGGTTGGGTATTAAGAGGGTTCTCTTTTTTTAAGCTACACTTTTTGTTAAGGGGAGAGTGGAGATTGGTAGTTATAAATGGTTCAGGGTTAGGCTCTCTCCATCTATACGAAAGAGACAGTAAGTGAGACAGGAGAGAAACAAGAGACATTTTCGTTTTGTCTTTTTTTGTGTGCATGTTCTTTTTCGTTTAAAGCTCTAAATTAAACAGGAAGGTGAATGGGAGACAGACTTGGATGGCAAGAAAAGAATGACTGTTTGTATGTGCTGTGAAGAGAGTAGCGACGAGGTAGTAAAGAAAGGCAAAGATGAGAGCGATTGCATGTGTGTGCAGTCATGCGCGCATGCTCACACAATGTTGCCAGTTGATAAACTCAGTCTTGGAGATCAACATTGTGATCTGGTGCATGCGCACATGCACACATACACATACAGGCATACACTCATAAATACACATATATGGATGCTGGGATTGCACATACATGTGCAGATGCTCATAGATTTGCACAGAGACAGTTAGGATACAGATAAATGGACTCCTGTCCATCCTCTCCCTGTTATGGAATCCTCACATCCAAATTGATCATGCGTAATTCACCTATGACTGACTTTTTTTTAATGCATGTCTCTCTTGTAGCAAAATTTTTTTTTCTCTGCAAAAGCCTGTCTCTTTCTAGACAATCTCATGACTGACTGCTGTAATGCCTGTTTCTCCCAGAACAAAAAAATCACGAGTTACTTCTGTAACACCTACTTCTCTCTGAACAAAATCATGACTGATTTTGAAAGGCCAACCTCTTTCTAGATAAAATCATATTTTCTTTAAAGCCTGCCTCCCTCAGAACAAATGTTGGTTCTCTATATTGCCTGCCTCTCTAAGAACAAATGTTGGTTCACTGCAATGCCTGCCTCTCTCAGATTAAATGTTTGTTCTCAGCAATGCCTGCCTCTCTCAGATCAAATGTTGGTTCTCTGTAATGCCTGCCTCTGTCAGAACAAATGTTTGTTCTCTGTAACGCCTGCTGCTCTTGGCAGAATCATGTTTTCTGTAATACCTGCCTCTCACAAGACAAAATTATGTTTTCTGTCATGGCTGCCTCTCTCAGAGCAAAAATTTTGTTCCCTATAATGTTTGCCCTGGTTAGAGTAAAACTTTGTTCTCTGAAATGCCTGCCTCTCTTAGAATTAAATGATGTCCTTTATAATGCTTGCCTACCTCAGCCTACCTCTAGTGCATACCTCTCTCAGGACAAACAAGACAGAATCTTTCTTTTTTTTTTCTTTTGAAATGACTGACTCTGAGGACAAAATAAATTTCTCTGTAATGCCTGCTCACAGGACAAAATGGGGATCCTCCCACGGTGAAAGAGATCCTGCAGATGGCTGGAGAGATCGCAGATGGCATGGCCTATTTGTCAGCAAAGAAATTTGTGCACAGAGATCTGGCAGCCAGGAACTGTATGGTCTCTGAGAACAAGGTTGTCAAGATCGGAGGTGAGTACTCTGTAGGCTGATCCAACTGTTTTGTGTGGTGTTTGTGTGTGTGTGTGTGTGTGTGTGTGTATGTGTGTGTGTGTGAGCAGTGCGTGTGCGTAAGTGCACATCTGTGTGTGTGTGTGCAAACATGCGCATGCATGTCTGTGCGTGTGTTGTGTGTGTGTGTGTGTATGTGTGTGCACATGTGCACATCTCTGTGTGTGTGTGTGCGTGTGCATGTGCGCGCGCATGCACACGCACACACACACACACAGATGCATGCATTAATAGGGGGGTGGGGGGGGGGTGGTTGTGGTTTGTGTGCATATTTTAATATAGTGGTGTGTGTTGACTGTCTTGAATTCAAAGTGTGTGTGTGTGTGCGTGTGTGTGTGTGTTCCTTTTATGGCCATTCGACCTGAATGTATATGTGTGCGATTCTGTCAGCACAAACCAAGGAAATGACAATGAACGTTGACATTTCCGAGAGATGGTGATGACGTTTTTGAACAGATGAAGTGAAAATGGCCTCTTTGCTGTGTTTCAGATTTTGGGATGACGCGGGATATTTATGAAACGGATTACTACAGGAAGGGGCAACAAGGGCCTTCTACCAGTCCGCTGGATGGCCCCTGAGTCCTTAATATATGGCGTCTTCACCACTATGTCTGATGTCTGGTAAGAGGGGAGACAAACAAAAAGTGGGAGGGGGTGTGAATAGAGATAAGAGACGATGGGAGAAGGGTGTTGAGTGGAAGGGGGGGGGGGGATCATTATGTGCTTCCTCGAAGTTGGTGAAGCAAGTGGCAGCATGATGTATGTTGGTTAGAAGTATTTGCGTAGAGGCTGCATAGCATTGTGATGAGGTAGAGAAGAGGTATATTTGCACACCCAGATTATGCATCATTGTGATGTGGGTGGATAAGAGGTAAATGCACACGGGTCACACAGCATTGTGATGCAGATAGATAGGTTGTTTTTGCACCCGCAAGTGTGTATGGCGCTGTGTTTTGGGTAGATGAAAGGTATTTGCACAAATAAGTGCATTATGATTGAAATACACAAGTAGTCTTTGCATGTACATGTCACTTGCCAGGGTGATACAGACGGATTGATGAGAGGCGTGTATGTTTTGAGTGGCTGTAGGCATGGCAAAGAGGACAGATCAGTAAAAAGCATGCTCGTTTTGACAGCTCATTGCCATGGTGATGTGCAAAGATTTGCTGAGGGGCATGTTTGCTTTTGACAACTCGCGGGCATGGCGATGTTGACAGATCGATAAGCATGTTTGCTTTGACAGATCATTGGCATGGTGACGTAAATAGGCTGCTAAGGGGCATGTTTGCTTTGACAGGTTGCAGCCGTTATTAAGTAGAAAGATCGATCAGACTAAGAAGAGGCATGTTTTGATTGGTCCGTAGGCATGGTCGTTAGGACAGATTGATAGGAGGGCTGTTTTGACAGGTCGTTAGGCATGTGAAGTAGATAGACTGCTGAGGGGCAAGTTTGCTGTGACAAGTTTAAGGCATGACTGTGTGGGTAGATTGATAAGCCTGAGAGGCATGTTTCAACCGGAACAAGGCATGTTTGCGAGGACAGATTGATAAGAGGCCTGTTTCGACAGGTCCTATGGCATCGTGTGGTGGGAGTGGCTGTGGGAGATGGCCACGCTGGCCGCTCAGCCCTATCAAGGCCTGTCCAACGAACAGGTGGTCAAGTTTGTCGGCGATGGCAAGGTGATGGAGCAGCCACCTGGATGTCCGCCCAAACTGTGAGTGGTTTTCATTGGTTTGGAACTCGTGATGACCCCCGAGGTTTGTGTTCATCTGTTAATGTGCTGAAAGAATTGCCAGTCACATGCATGTACTTGGTCATGTATGCCGTCACTGAAGTGCCTACACGTGCTTGTATGCATGTTTACACACTTTTTTTTTTAAATGTACACAACAGTGTCAATGACAGTTAATAATTATAGAGAAAGGGTGAATGTGCAGCAGAAATGTGGAGAGTATGAACAAGAACAATCAAGTCCAGTATCAGTGGTGTGTCTGTGTACGTCCTTTAGGCATGAGGTTCTTGATGCTTTCAAGAAAGGCATTTTTTTTTTCTTCTCCATCTTCTTCCTGATCCTTCCACTGCCCCCTCCTCCCCCCACCCCAACCCGAAAGCTTTGTTACTGCATTTAGGATCAGCCTTTCTCCTTCATACCTTATCCCTACCCATCCTTATTTCACCATGCCATTTGAGAAGATTCATATTTATGTGTAAAGATCTTCTCACAATGCATTTTGTCAGGAAAATAAGCCTTCTCTTTACCTGGGATCTCAAAATTTTCTTACGTATGTGTGTGTATGTATTTATTAGTTTGATTTTGATTTTTTGCTGTTCAGGATTGGTGTGTATTGATCTATAAGTATGGTTGCAGATGGAGCATCATGCAGAAGTGCTGGCATTACCCGGGCCAAGCACCGACCCACGTTCATGTCCATCATCGAGGAGCTGGTCCCTGACCTGGAGCCTTCCTTCCAGGACGTGTCCTACTTCTTCAGCGAGGAGAGCCACGGCGACAAAGACGGGGAGAACACCCGATACACCACTCTCAGGTCCCACAACGCTGGTCTCGATGACGTGGAAGACGAGGGCGAGGACAAGGAGTTCTTCTTCGTCGAGGATGACGACGACATCGATAATGTGGGCTTCGCAGGCTTGGACTCCCACGATGACTCGCGCATTCCGTTCATGGCGGCCGAGGATTTGAGCCACCAGCTTCACCGGCCCCCTGCTGCACAGGCCTCAGGGGGACAGGCGGCGGCGGCCCAGCACTCTCCCCCTCCACAGTAACCGCGGAGCTTCCTCCTCCTCCTCGTGGGCCCGTGCGGCAGGAGCCAGTCGCGGTCCCTGCAGTCTGGTAGAAGGGGCGGGAGCGGGGTCGGGGTCGGGGTCTCCGGTGGAGTGTATGATGCTGGAGGAGTTGCTGAATGGTCACCGTGTCTCCGGGTGTTCGTCGCCCACCTCCGTCAATCTGCCCAGCGACGACAGCAAGGGCAGCAGCACGGGCAGCTTCTCCCACATGAACGCCTGGCCAATGGACATATATACAAGCCCTACTCACAGCGGACAAAACCGTGCTGACCTCAAGGGGTGTCACCTGCCTCTTTGCTTGTGTGTATGTGTGTGTGTGTGTGAGGAGAGGGTGTATTGTGTGAAAGGGAGAGATAAGGGAGGTGTCTGTATGTATTGCTGCTGGGGAGAGAAAAGGGGAGAGACGGATTTCTGTCTCTTGTTTCTGAGATGTGTTGCTGTGTGTGTGTGTGTGTGTGTGTGTGTGTGTGAGAGAGAGAGGAGAGAGTGTATGAGGACCATATCCTTTGCCCAGGGTTGGCAGCTGAGGCCTTCAACCAGGACAATGACAAGTGTCGTAGGATGTTCACTGCGTGCAAGTCTGTGTGGATGTTAGCAGTGGATCAGGAAGAGAGCACCATGAGAGTGTCTGAGGCTCCTGGACGCGTGTCGCTGTACATGTGGACAGAGTGACTGAAGAGAATGCTGTGCCATCATCACACTGTGGTCTGCTTCCTAGACAGGGGTGTCACAGACACAAGGAGAAGCACGGGGTTTGGGGATGACACTTGCGGAGTTGAGAGGCTGAGGGACAGACAGGAGGAGGAGGGGAGCGAGGGAAAGGAGGAGAAGCGGACAAATCGTTTGGTGGAAGGCAGAAGAATCGCCTGCATAACCTGTGGATGTGATGGATTCAGGAATGGAATTCTACACATTAGCCGCTGCGCACTGCAGTAGGTGTGTCTTCATGGCAGGTTTAACTTGATGGCAGAAACGATCACAGAAACTGCATGTGTACAGTAGTGTGTTGAGCGCCAGGGATTCGTGAGGGTGGAGCCATGGGCTGGTCTGTGCTCCAGACCATGTGTACATAGCCAGGACAGCCGTGTGTGTGCTGCCAGTGTGCGGGGAGAGAGACTGGACTCTTCAGGCACACCTGCTTGGTTCTCGACGTCAGTCAGTGTTGTGCTCGTCTTGTCCTCAGTATTCATTGTGTTCTCGGCATTCATCTTGTAAAATTGTTGTGTTGGACAAATCGTGTTTGTGGATCAGTGTTCTTGCAAGTCGGCTTAAGCCAAACACACACACACACACACACACACACACACACACACAAATGTGTATTAAAAGCTGTGCAAGCGGCTGGACCTTTTTTCAATCACTGGTGAACAAGATATTATGCAGGGTTTCACATCACTTACCACTAGGGGATGAGGGGTTAAATCGTGCGCCGCAATTGAAGATTGTGCATTACAAAAAAAAGCAAAAGGTTATGAACGTTTAAGGAAAATTAATCAAGGGGTGTGGACACGTACTGAGTTTGCAAGGAGTCCTGTTACAGAAGGTGATTTGGAAGAACTGAAAGGGATGAACGCAACTAAACGCACATAGCTCTCTGAATAGAGCTTTCCCTTTACATATCCTGATTGATCAACCTGCCATTCAGCAAAGGCCTTACAGACGGTTCATCGGAAATAAAAAGCTGATTGGTGTTTGCTGTTCACACTTGTCAATGATGGCAGAAGTTTAATGTAAAGGTCGTATGGAAGTTGGCCTAAAGCGAAGATGGGAAAATATACTGGAGAATACTTTGTTGAAATTTGCACTTTTTTTTCAGGCACCACATCCAGAAATATCTCCCAGAGAGACCGATTTAACTACTTATGTTTATCAGAAGTCAGTAGAGGAGACCAACAACGAAGTTTTTTCAGCAGCGATTGATTAGGTTTCAGTGGCTGACATCGAGAAAGGCTGATGAGTGCTGATGTGATGTCAGCGGAGGTGATCAACAATGAAGCTTTTCAACAGCAGTTGACAGGGTTTCAGTGGGTGATGTTGAACCGGTTGAATAGAAAGTTGTGCAAAAATCTGCACACAGCAAAAAGATTTTCATGTTTTCATGTAAAAAGGATCTGCAAACTTTCAGAAGTCAACATTCATTCACCATCTGAAAACAGTGGAACACCAGTTGTTTTTGCGAGTCAAATCAACTTGTGATGCTGGTTGTCGACAAATTTACCACGTAAATTGCTGTGAAGTGACCAGTTCCATAGTGGAGACTTGAGAGCAACACAGTCCATTTCATGATATGAAAAAAAAAAGATCATCACCATTAACAACGACAACACTTCCACACTAAACAATGACCCACATCTACAAAAGATACATAGATGTCATCATAACAAATGTCGATGATGAAAGCCGCAATCATTCGAAAATACTGAAGTACGGCACAATCCTTTGCAAGTGAAATCCCCCAGAATTTATTTTGGGGGGGGGGGTTAGGAAACTCCACACAGCATTTAACTTGAGGGGTATGAAAACCCTGAGATTTTTTATGATGTGAAACCCTGTTTTGAATCAGCTCAAGAACAGATGTGGCTGTGTATAGCTGCTGTGCATTGCTATCTCTTCCGTTCCGTGGCTGGTTTTTTTTTTTTTTTTTTTTTTTTTTTTTTTTTGTCTTATCCTACAACTTGGTCAGATCTTTAACATGGATTCAGGGGCGTGTATTCTTTGGATCTTTTGGTTGATATTCTGTACGGAAGGAGCGTGGTTAGATTAGCCTGATATTCGCATGTTGTTAGTCAAAAGATTACTACATCATACTGCTGGTATGAAATGTGTTGAAAATCTCCAATGTGTTCAGCAGTGTGTGTGTGTGTGTGTGTGTGTTTGCGGGGTTTGCCTATAGACTACAGAGGAAAGGGAGTTTGGCTGGGCTGAACACTCTCTGAAGCCTGTGTCCCATACAACCTAAATCCTGTGTCACACAAGGCAGGTCTCTGTCTTCATTGCACCCATGTTTTGGCAGCGATAGACATGATCACTTTGGATAGCGAGTGAAAGAAAGAGAATAAATGTATACTTTAGCAGGGAGATCAAACATGTTTAACAGGTGAAACACTCATTCACATGATTCAGCGAAGCCGAAGAGAGTCAGCTAATCGGAGCAGAGGTAAAGATCATGTGCTCTGCAACCCACCATCTGTCAGGGCATGATTTTCCTGTCGTTTCTGGAAGCGAAGGAGTACCACATCCAAGTCGAGTGACCCATAGATCTGCATACTGCTTTCCTGCGAACTCATTCAATGTGAACACATGAAATGGCAAGGCGAAGGAAAGAGCGAGTGTTGGAACAGAACGTTTTTCTTGGGCTTGAAGAGAGGCTTGCCTCATGTGTGGCAGAGGCTGAATGAAGGCTGCCACATTCTTCCTCAGAAAATGTGGAGAATGGGTTCAGGTCTGATGAGATGATGAGGTGTTGGTGTGTGTGTGTGTTTGTGTGATGTGTTGACTGTGTGTGTGAGGACATAGCTGGCAGTGAAACCTTGTGTCAAAGCATGGGAGAGAGAGAGAGTGTGTGTGTGTTGTCGTAGAAGGACAAACATTGCTGAAAAGGTCGCGTGACAATGGTCGATACACCAGATTCACATTGGGATGAACCACAGTTTGCACCATGTTGTAATTAAAGTTGAATGTGTGTGCATGCATGCATGTGTGTGTGTGTGAAAGGGAGAGAGAATGGGGGTAGACATTTAGAAGTTTGATGTCATGTCATCAAAAACAGCACAAGTAGAATGATTTTCCAAAATTAACAATCAGGGGAAGAAGAGTGTTTGGGAACATGAAGGTGTAGATAATGGTCGCGTGTTTGTAGTGTGTGTATTGTGTGAATTTTGTTAACAGTGTTGATACATACCACAAAAGACACTTTGAAGCAGAGTGTTGGGTTGTTCATGTGTGAATGCAAACTTCTTTTTTTTTAACTGCTGTGATGTGTTTTTAGTCTGTACATGTAGAGCGTGCGGGGAACATTCAAGATGCCGACTCAAAACGTGATCAAACTTGGTGCACAGGGGACAATTGCATGAACTTTTGCTCATGTGTATGCTCGCCCGCATGCGCGTTGCACACGCACACATTCATCCACACACGCGCACAAACACACACATGCACACACGCACACATATGCACACACACACGTACGTGCCTGCGCGTGCACACTCACACACACACACACACACACACATTACACACACACACACACACACACACACACACACACACACACACACACACACAGGGTACATTTTTGTGTACACTAGTCAGTATCTTGGATATCTCCACTTCACCAACTACAGTGTCCAATGTTAATTTCTAATATAATCATTTTATGGAATGAGACAAATATTAATTTCTGGTAATCATTTTACAGAATTATTTTTTCTTTGTCTCTGTTGTTGACAGAAAGTTTGTCATCATCGTAAGTGAACTTTGTTGTTAAGATTAAGAACACCGCCATTTTAAAGAAATAACATTTGTCATTAACATGAATGATTTTATTAAGAATGTAAAGATTTCATTGAAAATAACAAGCAGGAAACTAAGAGAAAGACTTCGACAATAATTAGAAGAATAAGCTTGTTAATATGAGAAATAGTTTTGTCAAATTGTTATGAGTAGCAATGATTTTATTTTGATGAGTTTTCGACACCAAGTCAAGTCAGTTGGTGACACAGCATGAAAGAACTGTTGTGAAAAACAAAAGTGTAATGTAATTGTACAGGGTCATTTCTGTAAATATATACCTCCAAATCAAACAACAGAGTTAATGATGTTCAACACAATAATAGATTATAAGCACAGTATATAAAGCAAACAACATGCTAGTAGTGTGAGATAAAACACATTTTCGGTTTAAGTAAGTTTCTTCAGTTCCAAGGGATTTATGTTTTTTGTAGAATTAAAATAAACATAAGATCAGGCAGTTTTGCGTCCATGTACTTTGAAACACACAGACTCACATATTTACACACACACACACACACACACACAAATGGAAATTGTTTCTTCAGTTGTTATATGAACTTGAGCCAACAGGAGAAGCCACTTGCAAAACAATCCTAAGATGAAAATAACAAATGAAATTATGATGATTACTACAAAGGAAGTGAAGGGAGAAAGAGCATTCCATGGGAAAGCAAAAAAGCAAAAAAACAAAAAAAACTGCACCACCATTTGGAACTTAAAAAAGTATTATCTATGCATGTTAAGTTGAGGGGAGAAAAGTGAGGGGGTGGCAGACTTGCTGGTGACAAGAATTGTTTGAACCAGATTTTTAATACAGACTTACCGGTGACATTGTCATTAACCGTGGTGGGTTAATCATACCTCAACGTATAGTCATTTTGTATTGATTTAAAAGGCCTAAAGCAATTTTGACTCTGAATTTAACCAGGGATAGTCGTTTGTTTAGATGTGTTGATTGCCTCTCTTGGTTTTCTGTTATGCTAATGTTGTGTGCATGAAAACTATCACGGACTTGGACAGACCTGAGAAGAGTTGCCAATCCCATCAGATGATTGAAAACAGGACCACCTCTCTTCCCAGACTGTGTGTGAGTGTGTATGTTTGGCATTTGTGTGCAAATTGTTGGTTGGTGTTCAGGAGCGATGGACGTTGTGTGTGGGCGGATGCAGAGGGCGAGGAGAAAGCGGCAAGAGAGACTGTTTATGGGAAAAAGGCGTGCATGATTATTCAGTGAGAGGGTGAGGTGGTGTCACCCATGCGAAACAGGTCTGCATCTTCATTATTGTTATGTTGGTCAGAAGAGTTTGAATGTGGAACTTGCTGGCCACAAAACAGTCGGTTCACAGTGCTCATTGAAATATAGTTGATTCCTTTCCAGCCTTGCCTTTGGTTTTCGATGGCCTACTTTGACATGTTGACCTTATAATGTGTGTATTGTTTGTGTACAGGTCTGTGGGTTTTTTTTTTGTGTGTGTGTGTGTAAGATTGTACATCATATTCTGGGTGTGCATGTTGTCAGGATATTCATGATGAAGAGGACTATTTTACATAAGTTGACCACTCTGACAAAATCATGCTGATGATGTTCTCATACCTGGATTAATCTCACTGTCTAAGTTTAATTATCTTTTGTGTTGGCCTTGGCCCTTTATGTTGTGACATTGTTTTATATTACTTTTTTTGGTTCATCCACAAGTTTGAAAAAAAAACAAAACAAAAACTTGTAGCAGTGAGGGTTTTTTTTCCCTATTTACAGATCTGGTCAAACAAGACGGGTTTCATAATATGAATGCTTGTATACACATGCGCATGTGTTTGTGTTCATATGTGCATGTGCGCATGTGTGTGTGTGCATGTTCTCATGCACATTAAGAAAAGAGAATATGTGGGTATGTATGCTTGTCTGCACACATGTCTTCATGTGTGCTTAGATTGAATCCACAAAAAAAAAAACGTTTAATCAATGACTCATACAGTTTCTTTAAGTTTCAACTTTGGGCAGTTATGATGCTGTTGGATATTTGAAGAACTGACCAGAAATAAACCATTGGACAGATGTAGTGGGCAGAGGATCGGTATTATTACTATTATGCCTTGCTTTCCACTTGTCACCTTTGCTGGAGTCCTGTTCACTCATGCAGGGAACTAATCTTTGTCAGATGAGAAAATAGTTTGATAAATCTGACCAGGAAAAAAGAAGGGGGGAAGATGATGCCTGTATTTCTGTTGCAAAGAGAGAGTTACCTCATCTCAGTTTATGGGTTGAAATCATTATGCAATTTCTGCATGTGTTATTTGGTAAAAACAATGTCAGATCAGAGACCCCAAACATGTATTGATCATTGATGATAATAATTAGCAAAGTCAGACTGTTTGCAATACAGAGTGTGTATTACAGGCACACTTTCACACCCACGTTTTCGCATTTCATTTAATTGAACTGTTAAGCTGACTGATATGGCAAACTAGACTTGGTAAGAAAGAAAAATCAGGGGAAGATAACACATATTTTAATGTTGCAAACAAGAGGAACAGCAGACTGGACCTGTTCAGAAAGAAAATCAGGAGGAAGATAACACATATAGTTTAATGTTCCATATAAGAGGAACAGCAAACTGGACCTGTTTAGGAATAAAATCAGGGGGAAGATAACATGTTTTCTTGTATATAGCAAATAAGAGACACCTTTCTAAGTTTATGGGACAAGCAAGTAGCTGTAGAGTCTCAAATTTCTAATTAGGAGCACATGCCAGGATAATGATTGGAATATCGACTGTCTGCATTACAAGTACACTATTTCACACCCATGTTTTGGCATTTTCTCTCTCTGAAAAGGAATTCTTAAGCTGACTGATGGTGTCAAATTGCTTTGGCATGCCCACCAGCACTATTTGTTCTACGGAAAACGGCAAGCTCATTGTCACTGAATGCGAGCTCTAACACAGATTACCATCTTCACAGAATTCTGAACATCATCTACTGGCTGGCTTTCCGCTTAAATAACCTCATAGTCCAGTTTCTTGTTCTTCCATAAGGTTGGCCCTTCTGCCTGCATGTAGTCTTTGCCTACAGAACCACTGTGTATATGCTTCAAACTTGCTGTTTGACTCTGTCATCTGAGATGTGTGGTGAACACAAGCCAAGATGGTGAATGGGAGGTAACCACAGAGACAATCAGATCAAACAGGAAGGAAGTGAGGAATGTCTTCAAATGTGTGCTGTGGCGCTGCTGTTTGCGAAAGGCAAAGATACTGTTCCTGTCTCCACTATGTCTTTGACCATTCCCTCTTCCCCCATGTTTCCATGTAGCTTCTTCACACACACACCTCCCCCACCTTCCCCTTTTTCAGTCAGCATCAGTACTGAAGAGTTGGATCAAATTGACAGTCATGGCTATGTCTATATGATTTAGAAGTGTTGGAGTTGAGACTTGTTGAGATGGTGAATGAGGCGTTTTTATCAAAAGCAGCATAATTGACCGTGTGGGGTATATCGACAGTGTTTTAAGAGACTTGAAATTCTAAAGGTTGACATGCGTTTTTTTTTTTTAGCCTGTGGCATGTTGATTTGAATGAATTTTGATTTAAAATGTCAAGAAGACAGGATGAGAATGTGTAAGATGACTGTAATGCTGATTATTTGAAAATGTACTTCATGTGTTTGTTGAATTTGGATCACAAAAATGAACAAATGTGAAAAAAGTTGTATTTGCTTGCTTGTTGTGATTTCTGTTGCATGAGTGTTCGCTTTTTATTAAGGTTTTTTTTTTATTTTTTTCCTTACGACCTACAAAAGATGAGTGTTAGTTCTGTTCAAACTGCTGGCTATAAAAAGAAAGTGTAAGAAAAACCACAGGGATAAAAAGAATTTCAGAGTTATTGAGACCCATCATGTTTTTCTGTGTGCTGCTATGTTTACGTGTGCAGTTCTGGCAGTAGTTGAAATTAGAAGCTGAAACAAACCTATGCAAAAAAAAAAGCTGCTGATCACAAAGGAATGGCCAAAGGGAGGGAAGAACAAGTAAACAGCATAAGCCTGCACTTGATTAGATTAACTCCCCTGTGACTCAGTTTCTGTGTCTGCTGTGGACAAGGTTACAAACCAATTCACTTGAGGCTGTTTCTGTGTTTTGTTTTGTTTTGTTTTTTAACTTTTTTTCCCCCAAAAATTAAAGGGACAAACCTATGCTCTGTATGTGTATGTGCATGAAACGAAAATGTGTGAATTAATGTAGAATATTCTTTTTGAGAATTAAAATTTGTCATTTCCTAATGGTTGAATCCTAGGTCAGTTGTGCCAGCGTTTGCAGTAGTTTTTCACCCAAACTTCTGCATGTTGTTGGACCCCAATAATATTCTTATTTTGGTAAAACAATATGCAGCAGTGTGCACACGCATGAATGTGAGTGTGTGCCATTTGTGTGCTTGCATGCGTATATGTGCATGTGCATGCATACACAGGTTCACATCACACAGTGGAGCCACATTGGATGTATTCAGTTTGGGGTCCACAACTGTAAGCACCATTGAAAGTGCCATCTTCAAGAGATCTATTGGTTTTAGCATCGTGATGTGAAAGGGTGGTTCTCCATGCACACAACAAAACATATAAGGTTACGATGTAGAGTTACTGATAAATCCGAAGCCAAAAACGGTGGTTAAATTTGGGTCGAAAACTACATAAGAAGTTTATGCCGTTGATATAGGGTGAAACCTCCAGTTCACATAAAATTTTGAATTCGCTGTCTAACATGACGTACAGAAAGGGGGGGAAAGTGTACAAGGAGAAAGAGAGAAAAGCAGACTTTTTCACATTTGTTCTTTTTGTGTCTTTTACAGTTTGCTTAAAAGTTAAAAGTTTTTTCTGACTGCTAATTGACAATTGTGGTTGTGTGGTTCCTTCTGATTACTGTTATTGGTATCATTTAATTATCATAATCATTATCGTTGTTTTACCTTCTAATGTCAAAACAGTTCATACTACAGGTATATTTTTCATGACAAAATATTTAAAAATCAGCATTTATATGTTAATTTTCCCGATGCCACCAAAAGTTAAAATCTCAAAACTACGAATGTTCGGATTTTGTAATTTCGGAGGGGGGGGGGGGGGGGGGGGGGAGGGGGGGGGGGGGGGGATAGTGGTTTACTCATTCGTTTATTTATTTATTTATTTATTTTTTTATTCTCTCAAGAACCTGAAGAATAACTAGAATGGTTCTTAGGAGAACATAGACCTCCACCATGTTCGAATAGATGATCTGCCCTTTCATCTGGATCCACCTGTATGGATCTCTCTCAGCAGATTTCATAGGTTCGTCCTCCATCAGGCCACATATTTTCCCACCTGAGTTTGATTAACACGTTTCAGGAGGTTTTTTGCAGGATTCTTCCTTACAGACA
>JADBJO010000715.1:577053-584743 GCA_016801955.1 Conus betulinus | reverse complement strand
GGTAAACGCCGGCGGGGTGATGATGATCACAGCTCTCTGGTGCCAGCCTTCTTTTGATTGCTGGGCACAGAGGAGGCACCCGACTCATACACATGCTCCAAGACAGAATTAGGCGCGCGCGCGCGCACACACACACACACACACAGACACACAGACACAGACACACACACACACACACACACACACACACACACACACACACTCAGAGAGAGAGAGCGAGAGAGAGGGGGGGCGGGGGGTTTGGCTGAAAACGGGAGGCTGAAAGGATTTATTTGTGAAGCTTTTACTACCGGTGCCTGCCGGCCGGTTTTCATGGCATCAGACTATGCATGGCGAAGACGGATGAGAGATAAGGGAGAGGCGGGGGAGGGAAAGGGGGGGGGGGGGGGGAGGGCAGGCCGGACAGACAGATAGACAGAGTGAGAAGGACAGGAGGTCGGGAGGCGAGAGGGAGGAGGGAGGAGGGGGGAAGGGGGAGAGGAGTAGTCTGAAAAAAACAAAAAAACGCCAATAGGATCGGCGCACGAACTCTCTCTCACTGTCTCTCTCTCTCTCTCTCTCTCTCTCTCTCTCTCTCTGTCTTTCTCTCCCTCGCTGTCTCTGTCTCTCTGTCTTTCTTTCTCTCTCTGTCTTTCTCTCTCTCTCCCATCTCTCCCCTCTCTCTGCCTCTCTCTGCTCTCTCTCTCTCTCTCTCCCTCTCTCTCTCTCTCTCTCTCTCTCTCTCTCTCGTTCGCTCGAACGCTCTCTCACTATCTTTCCTCCTGACACAGGTTTCTGCGGAGCGCCGTGTATCCCTAATGAAATAAGGGCAGATCTGAGCTATCCGGTGCCAGTGGCCTTTAATGAGAGGGCCGTGCGGCCCAAAGTTAATACACACCGAGTCATAGACACTGATCTAATCGTCTGAAGCAGGACTGATGGATGGAAAGTGGCGGGAGGGGTGGGGGCTGGGAGGTGGGGAGGGGAAGGCTGTGCACCCCACATTGTGTGTGTGTGTGTGTGTGTGTGTGTGTGTGTGTGTGTGTGTGTGTGTGTGTGTGTGTGTGTGAGTGTGTGTGCGTGTGCGTGTGCGAGTGCCAGTGCGTTTGTGTGTGTACGTGCGCGCGCGCGCGCGCGCGTGTGTGTGTGTGTGTGTGTGTGTGTGTGTGTGTGTTTGTTGTGTGTGTGTGTGTGTCCGCGCACGCGCGCGAGTTTGCACGTTTTTCAGCACGTCTCTCTCTCACACACACGCACGCACGCACGTGCACGCGCACGCGCGCGCGCGCACACACACCACACACACACACACGCGCGCGCGCGCGTACGCACGCACACGCGCGCGCGCGCACGCACGCGCGCACACGCACACACACATACGTACGCACACACACACACACACACACACACACCACACACACGTATGCGCGCGCGCGCGCACACACACAACACACACACACACACAGAGGGTAGGAGTAGGGAAGCACCCGATCCGGGTTTTATACGTGTGTGTTCGTTCGTATGTGTTTGTGCGTGTGCGTGTGTTTTGTACGTATGTACAGTAAGCATGTGCACAAGTGGCATGCATGATTTTTCTTCACGTGCGTGTGCGTCTATAAATGGGGAGAGGGTGGGGAGAGCAAATGGGGAGAGGGTGGGGAGAGGAAATGAGGAAAGGGTGGGGAGAGGAAATGGGGAGAGGGTGGGAGAAAAAATGAGGGGAGGGTGAGTAGAGGAAATAAGAGGGTGGGGACAGAAAATGGGGAGAGGGTGGTGAGAGAGAATGGGGAGAGTGTGGGGAGAGGAAATGGGTTGAGGGTGGTGAGAGAAAATGGGAGAGAGGGTGGGGAGAGGACATGAAAGGGTGGGGTGTGCAAATGAGGAGAGGGTGGGGAGTGGAAATGGGGGAGGGAAAAGGGTAGATAAAAATGGGGGGAGGACATGGGGAGAGGGTGGAGAGATGACAAAGGGAGAGATGGGGGAGAGGACATGGGGAGAGGATGGGGAGAGGACATGAGGAGAGGGTGGGGAGAGGAAATAAGGAGAGGGTGGGGAGAGGAAATGGGGGAGAGGGTGGGGAGAGGAAATGGGGAGAAGGGGGGAGTAAAACGGGGAGAGGGTGGGGAGAGAAAATGGGAGAGGTGGGGAGAGGAAATGAGAAGAGGGGCGGGAGAGAAAATGGGGAGAGGGTGGGGAGAGAGAATGGGGAGAGTGTGGGGGAGAGGAAATGGGTAGAGGGTGGGTGAGAGAAAATGGACAGAGGGTGGGGAGAGGAAATGGGGAGGCTGGGGGAGAGGAAATGGGAGGGTGGGGAGAGGAAATGGGGAGAGGGTGGGAGAGAGGATTGAGGAGAGGGTGGGGAGAGAAAATGGAGATGGAGGGGAGGGATGAGAGAGGGTGGGGAGAGCAAATGAGGAGAGGATGGTCAGAGCAAATGAGGAGAGGGTGGGGAGTGGGAAATGGGGAGAGGGTGGGGAGAGAAAATGGGGAGAGGGTGGGGAGAGGACATGGGGAAAGGGTGGAGAGACGACATAAGGAGAGATGGGGGAGAGGACATGGGGATAGAGGGTGGGGAGAAGACATGAGGAGAGGGTGGGGAGAGAAGAAATAAGGAGGGGGGGGGAGAGAACATGGGGAGAGGGGTGGGAAGAGGAAATGAGGAGAAGGTGGGGAGAGGACATGGGGAGAGGGTGGGGAAAGGAAATGAGGAATGGGGTGGAAAGAGGAAATGGGGAGGAAAAACAAAAGGGAGAGGGAATGGGGAGAGAGGGTGAGGAGAACAAATGAGAGGTAGAGGGGTGGTGAGAGGACATGGGGAGAGGGTGGGGAGAGGATATGAGATGGTGGGGAGCCGGTGGAGAGAAAATGGGAAAGAGGGTGGGAGGGACATGGGGAGAGGGTGGAAAGGGGACATGGGGAGAGGGTGGAGAGATGACATGGGGAGAGAGTGGGGAGAGGACATACATAGTGAGAGGGTGGGGTGAGGGACATGGGGAGAGGGGGAGGGTGAGGGACATGGGGAGAGGGTTGGGGAGAGGGACATGGGGGGGTTGGGAGAGGGTGGGGGGAGAGGGAGGGAGAGGACATGGGAGAGGAGGGTTGGGGAGAGGACAGGGGAGAGGGAGAGGGGGAAAGGACATGGGGAGAGGATAGATGGGAGAGGGAGGGTGGGGAGAGGAAATGGGGAGAGGGTGGGGAGAGAGGACATGGGAGGAGAGGGTGGGGAGAGGACATGGGCAGAGGACATGGAAAGGGACATGGGGAGAGGGTGGGAGAGAGAGCCATGGGGATATGGGGGGAGGAGGACATGGGGAGAGGGGGGGAGAGCGACTAGGAGAGAGGGTGGGGAGAGGACAGGGGGAGGAGGGACATGGGGAGAGAGGGGAGAGAGGACATGGGGAGATGGAGGGAGAGGCCAGGGGGGGGGACGGTGGGGGACACTAGGAGAGAGGGTGGGGAACGACTAGGAGAGAGGGTGGGGGAGGACAGGGGGAGAGGACATAAGGAGAGGGTATGGAGAGGACATGGGGAGAGGGTTGGGAGAGGACATGGGGAGAGGGTGGGGAGAGGGGCATGGGGATATGGTGGGGAGAGGACATGGGGAGAGAGAGTGGGGGGAGGGCAGGGGAGGGGAGGACATGGGGAAAGGACATGGGGAGAGGGGTGGGGAGAGGGACATGGGCAGAGGGTTGGGGAGGACATGGGGAGAGGGAGGGGAGAGGACATGGGCAGAGGACATGGGGAAAGGACATGGGGAGAGAGGTGGGGAGAGAGGGGATGGGGATATGGTGGGGAGAGGGACATGGGAGAGAGAGGGGGGGGGAGGGCATGGGGAGAGGACAGGGGAGAGGTTGGGGAGAGGACAGGGGAGAGGGTGGGGAGAGGACATGGGGAAAGGACAGGGGGGGAGAGGTGGGGAGAGGACATGGGCAGAGGACATGGGGAAAGGACATGGGGAGAGGGTGGGAGAGGCCATGGGGATATGGTGGGGAGAGGACATGGGGACCATGGTGTGGGGGGACATGGGGAGAGGGTGGGGAGAGGACATGGGGAGAGGGACATGGGGAGAGGGTGGGGAGAGGCCCATGGGGAGAGGGTGGGGAGAGGCCATGGGGAGACGGTGGGGAGAGGCCATGGGGAGACGGTGGGGAGCGACTAGGAGAGGGTGGGGAGAGGGACGAGGGGGGGAGAGGACATAAGGAGGGTGGGGAGAGGACAGGGGGAGAGGGTAAGGAGAGGTGAGGACATGGGGAGAGGGTGGGAGAGGACATGGGGAGAGGGTGGGGAGAGGCCATGGGGAGACGGTGGGGAACGACTAGGAAGAGGGTGGGGAGAGGACAGGGAGAGAGGGGACATAAGGAGAGGGTATGGAGAGGACATGGGAGAGAGGGTGGGGAGAGGGCATGGGGAGAGGACAGGGGAGAGGTTGGGGAGAGGACAGGGGAGAGGGTGGGGAGAGGACATGGTGAGAGGAGGGATTGGGGAGAGGGGTGGGGAGAGGACATGGGGAGAGGGTGGGGGGAGGAGATGGGAAGATGGTGGGGTGAGGACATGGCGAGAGGGGTGGGGAGAGGAAATGGGGAGAGGGGGGAGAGGTTGGGGAGAGGGAATGGGGAGAGGGTGGGGAAAGGACATGGGGAGAGGGTGGGGAGAGGACATGGGGATATTGTGGGGAGGAGGAGATGGGGAGACGGTGGGGAGAGGCCATGGGGAGACGGTGGGGAGCGACTAGGAGAGAGGGTGGGGAGAGGACAAGGGGAGAGGACATAAGGAGAGGGTATGAGAGGACCTGGGGAGAGAGGACATGAGGAGAGGGTGGGGGGGGGAGGACATGGAGAGGACATGGGGAACGGACAATGGGGAGAGGGTGGGGAGAGCACATGGGGGATATTGTGGGAGAGGACATGGGGAGAGGGTGGGGAGAGGACAGGGGCAGAGGACATGGGGAAAGGACATGGGGAGAGGGTGGGGAGAGGCCATGGGGAGACGGTGGGGAGAGGCCCATGGGGAGACGGTGGGGAGAGGCCATGGGGATAGACGGTAGGGAGCGACTAGGAGAGAGGGTGGGGAGAGGACAGGGGGAGAGGACATAAGGAGAGGGTATGGGGAGGACATGGTAGAGGACATGGGGAGATGGTGGGGAGAGGCCATGGGGAGACGGTGGGGAGCGACTATGAGAGAGGGGGAGAGGAGGGGGGGAGAGAGGACATAAGGAGAGGAGGGTATGGAGAGGACATGGGGAGAGGGTGGGGAGAGGACATGGGGAGATGGGTGGGGAGAGGACTAGGAGAGAGGGTGGGGAGAGGGAAGGGGAAGGGGTGTGGAGAGGACATGGTGAGAGGACATGTGGAGAGGATGGGGAGAGGAGATGAGAGAGAGGTGGGGAGAGGAAATGAGGAGAGGATGGGGAGAGCAAATGAGGAGAGGGTGGGGAGAGGAAATGAGGAGAGGGTGGGGAGAGCAAATGAGGAGAGGATGGGGAGAGCAAATGAGGAGAGGGTGGGGAGAGGACATGGTGAGAGGGTGGGAGAGGAGATGAGGAGAGGGTGGGGAGAGAAATGAGGAGAGTGTGGGGAGAGGAATTGAGGAGAGTGTTGGGAGAGTAAATGAGAGAGTGTGGGGAGAGGAGAGATGAGGAGAGGGTGGGAGAGGAAATGAGGAGAGTGTGGGGAGAGGATATGAGGAGGGGTTGGTGAGAGGAAATGAGGAGAGTGTGGGGAGAGGAAATGAGGAGAGTGTGGGAGAGGAATGAGGAGAGTGTGGGAGGGAAATGAGGAGAGTGTGGGGAGAGGAAATGAGAGAGTGTGTGGAGAGGAATGAGGAGAGTGTGGGAGAGGAAATGAGGAGAGGGTGGGTAGAGGAAATGGAAGAGGTGGGGAGAGAGAAATGAGGAGAGTGTGGGAGAGGAAATGAGGAGAGGGTGGGGAGAGAAATGATGAGAGGATGGGGAGAGCAATGAGGAGAGGGTGGGAACGCAAATGGTTGAGAGGTGTGGGGAGAGAAATGAGGAGAGGATGGGAGAGCAAATTGAGGAAGAGGGTGTGGAGAGGAAATGAGGAGGAGGATGGGGAGAGCAAATGAGGAGAGGGTGGGGGAGAGCAAATGAGAGAGGATGGGAGAGAGCGCAAATGAGGAGAGGGTGGGAGAGCAAATGAGAGAGGATGGGGAGAGCAATGAGGAAGGGTGGGGAGAGCAAATGAGGAGAGGATGAGGAGAGCAAATGAAGGAGAGGGTGGGAGAGCAATGACGAGATGATGGGGAGAGCACATGAGGAGAGGGTGGGGAAAGCAAATGAGGAGGGGTGGGGGAGGACATGGGTCGGGGAAAGAGGAAACCAGGTAAACAGGTGGGAGCGGTAAGAAATGCACGCGCGACTACATTTACATAGAGAAGAGAGAGAGAGAAGAGAGAGAGAGAGCGAGAGAGAGAGAGAGAGAGAGAGAGAGACAGAGACAGACAGACAGACAGACCGAGAGACAAGAGACGAGAGAGAGAGAAGGAGAGATAGCGGACGAGAGAGAGAGAGAGAGAGGAGAGAGAGAGAGAGAGAGAGAGAGAGAGAGTGTTGTGTTTGGAGAGAGAGAGAGAGAGAGAGAGAGAGAGAGAGAGAGAGAGAGAGAGAGAGAGAGAGAGAAGAGAAGAGACAATTTGTGTTTGATGATGAGAGAGAGAGAGAGAGAGAGAGAGAGAGAGAGAGAGAGAGAGTGAGAGGGAGGGAGGGAGGAGTGTGTGTGTGTCTGTGTTGTTGTTTGAGAGAGAGAGAGAGAGATAGAGAGAGAGAGGAGAGAGAGAGAGAGAGAGAGAGTTTTTTCTGTTGTGTGTGTGTGTGGGTTGTGCGCGCGCGCGCGCGTGCGTGTGTGTGAAACAGAGAGAGAGAGAGATTGCTTGATTGATTGATTTTTAATACGCAAGGATGAAGATTTTCGGCCAAAAGCTAGTCTTACAATCACTCCTTGTCATGCATACTTTATTTCAACACATACCATTCATACTGACAATTCAACAGAGCAACACTGTGTAATTTAATTCTACAATTCTCTCTCTCTCTCTCTCGCTCTCATTCTCTCCCCACACACACACACACACACACACACACCACACACACACAGAGTGAGACACACACCACACACACACACAGACACCACACACACACACACACACACACACAACACACACACAGACAGTATATGTGTGTGTATGCGAGTGTGGAGTGTGTATATGATCTCAGTGTGTGTGTGTGTGTGTGTGTGTGTGTGTGTGTGTGTATGTGTGTGTGTGTGTGTGTGTGTGTGTGTGTGTGTGTGTGTGTGTGTGTGTGTGTGTGTGTGTGTGTGTGTGTGTGTCTGTGTGAGTGTGCGCGCGCGCGTCAGTGTGTGTTTGTGTGTGCGTGCGTGCGTGCGCAAATGTGCTTGCGTGCGTGTGTGCTTGCGTGCATGTGTGTGTAGGTGAGCGCGCGCGCGCGCGCGTGGGTGAGTGTTTGTGCGTGGTTGCTCGTGTGTGTTTTTGTGCACAGGTGTACGTGTGTTTTATATGTTATGCCTCTGTGAGAATAACAAAGCTATCTACAACCGACGGTTTTATTGCGACAATGGGCACGGTAAGAAAAAGGGCACGACAGGGCCAGATTGTGATTATGACCCGCCCCTTCTCTGTCTGTCTGTCTCTCTCACGCACGTACACACACACACACACACACACACACACACACACACAC
>JADBJO010000715.1:569553-572053 GCA_016801955.1 Conus betulinus | reverse complement strand
TTCATTTTATTTTTTTTTTTTTACCACACACACTTTCTCTCCGAGTCTTCTTGTTTTCCTGCAGAGTTTCTGTCCAAGTTTTTTTTTTTCCCACAGACTTTCTCTCCATGTTTTTCTTTTTCTATAGATCTGCCGTGTACTTTGCTTCCACCGACTTAACGTTCCTTATTTTTCTTAACGTTCGTTCAACGTTCCTTATTTTTCTTAACGTTCGTTCAACGTTCCTAATTTTTTTTTTCAACGTTCGTTCAATGTTCCTTATTTTTTTCAACGTTCCTTATTTTCCTTTCGACAAACTTTTTTTTTTTTTTTTTTTTTTTAATCCCACAGATTTTCTCAATCATTTTTTTTTTGTTGAAAGACTTCTTTCTGTTGTGTCTACAGACTTTCTCTTAATGTCTTTTTCCCGACTGATTTATATTTCTTTTTTTTTTTTTTTTTTTTTTTTTTTCTCTCCATGAGCCATTTTACAGACTTTCTCTTTACGCTTTTTTATTAATAGATTTTCTAAAGAAAAAAAATCTTTAGGTGGACGATCCCATTCCTCCCTAACCCAAAATTAAATTTAAAAAAAAAAAAAAAAAGCAGACGATTCCTCACTTTTTTTGTTGTTGTTTTTCTCCCTTTTTTTCTCGTTCCATCCGTTTCTTTTTTCTTCTTGTTTTCTTCCTTTCTCCGTTTCCACCCTCCCGTCTGCTTTTCTCTGCTTTGAAAGCAACAGAACCCAATTTGTCCAGTACCTGCTTCCCGACTGTCTTGTCTTCAGTCTCCCTACCAGAACGTGCGCCGACCAGTTTTGTTTGCATTGTCCACTCTCTCTCTCTCTCTCTCTCTCTCTCTCTCTCTCTCTCCTCTCCCTGCGCGCACGCGCGTATGTATGTGTGCGTGTGTGTGTGTGTGTGTGCAGCATGAGAATGGGAGAAACCCGAGTCCTGGCTAACCTCACCTTTAGTCATTTCCTGACAGTCACAAGGTTGACAGGTACTAGTTGAATGTGTGTGTGTGTGTGTGTGTGTGTGTGTGTGTGTGTGTGTGTGTGTGTGTGTGTGTGTGTAGAGCAGGAGTCGGGGAACAAAATGGGGAAAGGGGTGAGGCAGGCTGGAGGGGGAGGAAGGGGGGGGGGGAGGAAGGGTGGAGGCTCGGTCACTGACACACTGTAGGACACTGAGACTCCCTGCAGTGGTTGGTGGAGGAGCTATAATTGTCCACTGTGGCTGCTGTTGCTGCTGCTGCTGCTGCTGTAAGCCCAACTGACAGGTCGCCTTTGTTCTAGCTTGTGGAAGCTGTAAGAGAGGAAGGGGAGGAGGGTGCGTGGGCGGGGTGAGAAGCTGTGACAAAAGGAAGGGGTGGTAGAATGGAGGTGTGGGGGACATACACGCGTAAGGTCAGGCGCACACACACACACACACACACACACACACACACACACACACACACACACACACACACACACATATCGCGCGTGTGCGTGCAAACGATCACTAAGAGAACGAGCCAGAGAGATAAAAAAAAAAAAAGACTGAAAGAAAAAACGGAAAGAGCCTGACAGAGAGAGTGAGTGAGTGAGTGAGTGAGAGATAGAGCGAGAGCGAGAGCGAGAGAGAGAGAGAGAGAGAGAGAGAGAGAGAGAGAGAGAGACGGAGGGAGCGAGTCAGACAGAAAGACGAGAGACAGAGAGAGAGAGAGAGAGAGAGAGACAGACAGACAGACAGACAGATAGAGACAGACGGAAACAGAGACGGAAACAGAGAGAAGGGGTTGTGGTGGTGTCGGATTGGGAAAGTTCATTCATACCGTAATGCCGGTGGACCTCGCAAAAGGCTTCATAATCAACAAAGAATAGTAACATCTGACAAACTTTCCACAGTGGCACCATCAACAGCCCCCCCCCCCCCCCCCCCCCCCCCCCCCCCCCCTCCCGTGCACTGCAGGCACAATAGTAGAAAGGTTTTGAGCAAAGACACTTTCCGGCTCCGGGTTATTCGTGTTCCTGTGTGTTCTGACTCAAGAGTCTAATGAAACTTTCGGCCAGCTACTGCTGGTCTTCATCAGCCCAGACTGACTGGTAGTTGTGGTGGGATGTTGCCCCCCATTTACAAGCGTGTGCCGAACACCAATCACTCCACCACACATGACAACTCAGAGGACACCACCATCCGCCACAACTACCAGTCAGTCTGGGCTGAAGAAGACCAGCAGTAGTAGCTGGCCGAAAATTTCCCTCAGGTAAATTTCATTAGACTCCGAGTCAGAACACACAGAAACAAAATAGCAGAACGTGTCTTTAAACGCCTTGTGGAGAGACAAACTGACCCCGTTTTAAAGGAGCTTGTTTCTGATTAGATGCCATAAGCAATGTCAATCTAGTCGGGGGTGAGGGAGAGAGAGAGAGAGGGGAGAGAGAGGGAGGGAGGGAGAGAGGAGAGAGACAGGGAGAGAGAGAGAGAGGGGAGGGAGAGAGAGAGAGAGAGAGAGACAAGGGGACAAGGGGAGGAGGGGT
>JADBJO010000715.1:517053-527053 GCA_016801955.1 Conus betulinus | reverse complement strand
ATGCCCCTTTAATGTAAACGACTTAAATATCTCAGATTAGTTTTGCTGGCATTATCCCATTAAGTGGATGCATAATTAATATGAGAAAGGATATGCGCATGAAAAAAAATATCTTTCTGGAATGAAGATTCAGATGTTTTTTTTTTTTTTTATTTTTGCAAGTTGGTTATTATATTCTTTTGGAAATACGTTTTCCAAGATCAGCAATGTGGTAAGACCAAGGTAAGTCGCTGTCAATGATAACTCCTAAGACTTCATCGGATGTAACCTTTCAATCTTTTGTCCTTGGGCATACAATGGAGCATATGTGGAACTCAGTTTCTCTGCCGCTTTTGTGGTGTTGTGATGTACATGCATTTTGTTTCATTAGCATTGAGGGACATATGATTCATTTCTGTCCATGTAATCAACTTATTAATGTTTGTCTCCAGATTTTTTACCAGTTCAGTTAGATTACTACTGTGTGGTTTGTAATGTGGTATCATGAGCAAACATTTCACAACAACACTGTACGTACAATGGCAAGTCATTTATAGAGATAGAACAGAGCAGGGGCCCTGATAGTGACCCTTGTGGGACATCACATTTACAGGGGAGTAACTTTGATCTTTCTGAATTAATTTCAACGAATGTGTGAGTGAGTGACTGTGTGTGTGTGTGTGTGTGTGTGGGGGGGGGGGGGGGGGGGGGGGGGGGGCGCGCGCGCGTGCGCGTGCGTGTGTGTTAGGTTTATATATATATATATATATATATCTGTACGTGTGCATATGTGTGCACTTTGGTTTGCCAGTGTGTGAAGTGTGTATGTACTTGCGTGTATGTGAGCTCAATTCGCTTACAGTGGTGTGCCCCTGTATATGTATGCTTGCGAGTGCATACGTGCGTTTTCAGACTATCTTGTTGACGTTGACGCTGATGTCGTTGATGCAGAATATAGTGACAGCATCCTTTGCTTTATGGACAAACATGGCGACGGCGCCGTACGGCCAGTCTCAATCCTACACAAATCACAAGCGTGGATGAAGCTATTGCCACCTGTCTGAGGATGATAACAATACTAAAGGGGTTGTTAGTTCCCTTGCAATGTACTGCGAAGTTGAAGCATCGCCTGTCCATCGATTGATGCGCAAGACTTGTCGGGATGACGACAGAAAGGTATATAGGGTTGGGGATGGGACCGGAAAAGAAAGAACAGGAACGGGAAAAAAAAGGTCACCCGTTAGGAGATCTAGGCCATTGTTTTTTGTTTGTTTGTTTGTTTTTTTTTAAGATTTTGTTCTTCCCGTTCTTGCGAAAAGTGATTTTCCCTCTGTTGTTTTTTAAAACTCAGGAAGATGATCCGGTAGCTTTGTTCCAGCCTTTTCCTTCCTACTCCCTCTCTCCATTTCTTTCTTTTTTTTTTTTTTTTTTTTTAATTCTCAAATATATACATATCATACACATTTGACATATACACTTTCCACAGTATAGCAAGAACATACGGATAATATATCAATGCATAGTATGTTGCTTCAAATGTGCATTCAAAGACATGTCAAATCAACTTATTATGAGAATAATATTTTAAAGAAAAGAGAAAATGAAAAAAACACGAAAGAAAAAAAAAAAAAAAAAAAAAAAACAAAAACAAAAAAACAAACAAACAAACAAACAAACAAAACAAAAAAAACTTGAGAAATGGAGACTGGGATTACGGAGATGCGTATTAGATTGAGATTTTGTTGTTATTATCGATTTTTTTTAAAAGTATTTGTGTAAAAAATCATCGGCATGTAATTGTTCCATAGACCATCAAACTTGTTTTGATCATTGTTGATTTTAGCATTATAGAGTTCAATTTTGAATCTGCAGCTCAGCTGGCTCTGAAAAAACTGAAGCATTTGGCCTACGTCTTTCGATCTTACACTTGTAGATATAAGATTTAGCAACCATAATAATAAAGTCAAAAATTGTCTCTGTTTGCATGTGTTTGTCGACTCCAAAGATAACAATATCGCGTGTGATTTTAATGGTAAACGAGTTTCGGCATTTTTCGTTAAATAAATGTTCAACCTCTTTCCAAAAGGTTTTGAACGTAATTGCACATCCATAAAAAGTGTTGGACTGTATCTCTCTCTTCATTGCAGAATGTGCAGTTCGTCGTGTTTGTCAGGCCCATGGCATTTAAAAACAATATTTGTGCCAATAATTCTATGAATAATTCTAATTTGAAGCCATTTCAATTTTACATCTTTAATTTTGTGGACATGGGTAAATACCTTATTCCAAGAAACTTCAGAATTAAGTTTTTTGTAGCCATTGAGCGCAACAGTTTGGCTTACGCTCATCTTGAGTAAAAATTTCATAGTATCGTTTAGCTCCTTTTCTTTCTTTCATAATAATAGTAAAAAGCCCTCGGCATGTTTCTGAATTGTGTTTGCATTATTATTATTATCACATTTTATTCCAGTTTTCTTTATGAATTCTTTCATTGAGGAAATCCATCCACAGTATGTGACAAAAATTTATAGTATAATTATTATTAGCCTTGAATTCTTCAAAGTTCATAAATTGTCCATTTTCCTTCAGAAAATGTTTTATTGCATACTTTCCTTTCTCAATTAATTTCTTTTGTTTAATTATGTCATTTCCTGTTTTTATCGTGTCGTTATAAAAAACAGGTTCAGCTAGAAGTTCATTTAATGTTTGTGGTGTCACGCAAAGACAGAATTCCCTATAGGCTATAAAGGTGTGTCTCCAGAACAAATTGGAGCTCATGTATCCTGTACCAAATGCTGGTCCATAATTTTCAATTTTTTTCTCTGAATGGATACATTTTCGTAACAATGCTTTTCCATTTGTGATTTGTGATTTTATGTTTTTTTATCCATAAAAGTTTCAAAGCATTAATATATTTTTTGATGTCAGGTATATTTAAGCCACCTTGCTTTATAGTTTTAAATGTGTTGTTTTCCTGCTTATCTATCTTGTTTACCATTCCACACAAAGCTAAAACACATCTTTTGAAGTTTTTTTGAATTAAGAGGTCAGGTGGGTTGGGTAACAAAAATCCAGAGGTGTATGAGCTTAGACAGAATGAGGGATTTTTGAGAACAGCAACTCTTCCGACTGGTGTTATACTTCTTTGAGACCAAATTTTGAATAATGTTTAACTTCTGCAAATTTATTTCATAATTCATGTTTTCACATTCTTTCAAGTCTTGAGTAAACCAAACACCGAGTATTTTGAATTGAGAAGGGTTCCATATGATTTTTAGATGAGGGCAATACTTTTTCTTGGAGTTTTTATGACATCCTAGCCATATTGCTTGTGTGTTTTTTCGCTGTTCATGAGGAGTCCTGAAACTCTTCCAAATGTGGTAAGTATATTATAGATTGTTCACAAAAGAATTTTTGTCGCCATTGTTTACTAATTGAGTGTCATCAGCGAACTGGGATATTTTGTGTTCTACATCATTTATTTTATGCCTTTAATCTTCTTTTCTTCCTTTATCATTACGGCTAAAATTTCTTTCTGCGCATATAATGAATAAGTAAGGAGATATAGGGTCTCCCTGTCTACATCCTCTTTCTACTTTAAACCACTGGGCAGACTGGCCATTTTACAATAACAGTTGATTTAATATCCTTATAGAATGTTTCTATCCAGTGACATATACTTTCACCAAACCCGAAAGCCCTTACAACATTCAACATAAAATCCCAATCGAGAGAGTCGAAGGCTTTTTCAAAGTCTATACAGAGTAACAGTCCAGGGAGGTTTTTTTTCGCATCTAAATAATTAATCAAATCATAAATAGTCTAATATTGTCGCCCATAAATCTGTTAGCCATGAAACCTGTTTGATCCTCACTGATGAGAGATGGTAAAACATTTCTTATTCTTTTTGAAAATACATGAGGAGGAAGCTATTTTGTACACTACATTTAGGAGGGAAAGAGGACGCCAATTTTTTTATATATATTCTTGGGTTTATCACCTTTTGGTATGCAAAATATTAGTCCCTGCTTGCTTCTGTGTTGTCGAAAATTCTCCGTCTTTGTAAGATTCATTTATAGATCGTACAACCAGTGGGCCCAGTGTTTTCCAAAAGAATTTAAAGAATTCGGCGCCAAAGCCATCTGTACCTGGGCTTTTACCATGCTTCATATTTTTTAAAGCTTCGCTTGTTTCCTCTATAGTGATTTCTCCTTCCAATATGTTTTTTCTCACCTTCAGATAACTGTGGAATTTTTTTTTAACAAGTTTTCTGATTTCGCACTTTTCAGTTATCTTTTTCTTGTATAATTTTCGTAAAATGTTTCAACCTCCTTCAAAATATCTTTTGTTCGTTTATCATTTCATCATCTTTAGTCACTAGTTTAGTCATTTGTTTATTAATATAGTTTCTCTTTTCAAGGTTGCAAAAGTATTTTGATATTTTTTCACCATCTGCAATCCATCTTGCTTTTGATCTTAATAATACACACCTTCCATTTTTTGTTCCCTGATTGCTCTTAGTTCTTGTTTTTTTTTTCTTCAATCATTCTTAATTCATCTCTGTTTTATTCTCAAGATTTTCAAGACTTTTAATGCGTTTTAAAATCTTGTTCTCTTTTTCTGTTGTTGTTTTCTTTTTCATTGTGGCGTAAGCTATTGATTTCCCTCGAATTTTCATCAACAGAAAATCCAAAAAATTTTTTTTTCATATCGGAAATCTTGAATCCGAGTCCAGATTTTATTAACTCAGACAATACTGATTGATCTTCTATCGCTGATTGATCAACTGCGTATTCTTTTATAACTTCCAGAATTAACTTATTAATTTCGTCTACATATTGCTTATCCTTTAATAGAGATACATTAAATTTTCCAGAATCCTTTGAATTTTTTTCATTTTTTACCAAATTTCAAGCATAATGTAACCATCGAATGGTCAGACCGATAGCCTGGTTCAATGTCAGATTTTTCATGATAAATATAAAGATAATCAGACAATAGAAAGAAGTCTAGTCGGCTTTGTTTCAGAGGAGTTCGTTTTCGCCAGTATATCTCCTACAGTCCGGATTGTCTTCCCTCCATATATCTGCCAATCCTATTTCTTCCGTCATGTTTATGAGTTTTTCTCTTGTTTTTCGGATTATTATCTTGTACATAATTATAACAGTCTAGATGTGGATCCATTGTGATGTTCCAATCACTCACAGCAATAATATTATTAATATTGTAACTCTTTATAGTTTCTTTAAGTGAATTGTAAAATATCGGACTATCTTTATTAGGCCCATACACATTAACTAGGAGAAACTGTTTTTCAAATGAACTAAATGTTACAATTATGAAGTTTCCGTTTTCATCTTGTTGTACATCTGTAATTTTGAATTCAAAACTATTCGAAAACAATATAGCTACACCTCTGGAATTTGAACGAAACGAGGCAAATAAGCATTTATATCCCCATTCTGCAGTTACATACTTCTCCAGTTTATTAGTAAAATGGGTATCCTGTAAACAGTATATTGAATATTTTTTCTGTTTTAAATAATGGAATACATCCCTACATTTATGTAAATCACCGAGCCCTTGACAGCCCCCCCCCCCCCCCCCCCCCCCAAGTCATCGATCATCATGAACATCCGACACACCGAACACAGTGATCAATAAATCACAGTAAACTGTTCAATCTCAATAGAGGAAAAGACAATCATGACAAATTAAATAAATGCATGCGCAAATTAAATGCAAATCAACATTAACAACATTAAAAAAAAAAAAAAAGTCCAAAAAAAAAAAAAAAAAAAAAAAAAAAAAAAAAAAAAAAAAAAAAAAAAAAAAAAAAAAAAAAAAAAAAAAAAAAAAGTCCGAGGGTGATCTTAGCGACTGCTCGCGATGTTTTTCCTCTGCACGGCCCGCGGGCGTGTGCCTCAATGCACCTATCTCTGCGTGGTCTCGGCCGTGTGGATACATACATTAATGTGTGTGTACGTGCGCGCGCGCGCGCGCGCGCGCGTGTGTGTGTGTGTGTGTGTGTGTGTGTGTGTGTGCATGCGCGCGCGCGCACACACTGTTAATACATTAGGCCATCAATCCCAATATACAAGTTTTACTGACTGTTACAAATAATCAGTCAGTAGCAATAAATCAATCAGTCACAATGTCCCCGCTAATTACACCAAACCACTGAATTATCTCGAAGGAGACGAGGGGGGCAGGGACACGGCACAGAGGGCAAGATGGCGCGGGGCAGGAGGCAAAAAATCCCCCCCCCCCCCCCCCCGTCTTCTTTTTTCCCTTTTGTTTCCTCTCCTCTTTTTCCTCTCTCCTCCCCCCCCCCCCCCTTTTTTTTTCTCAAACCAATTGATATCACTGCCTCTCACAGCACTGATCACAATGAACATCAACACACACCAAAAACACAATAATTCAATAAAACACAATTCACTATTAAATCTCAACTCAACGGGAAAAGGCAATCCTTATAGAGAAACTAGTACATTTTGCCAATAGCCCTGTAGATCACAATGACCAAATTAACCACTGAAAAATATGAATGAATGATCATCCATATAAGGGGAAGGGGGGGGGGGGGGGGGGGGGGAGCAGCCAGGGGGAGGGGCGAGGGGGCCCAAAACAGGAGAAGGGCACAGGCTGTAAAAGCCCGAGTCCACACACACTGTCAAAACCATTATTCCGAGGAGGTGTGCAGAACCGTGCACCCTCGGGGGACGACGGGGGAGGCGAGAGGGGGGCGCACAGAAGCGCACAACATGAATTACAATGGTTGAACTCGTCTGTGAAAATTTCAAAATTGTTTCAAAATTTCAAAATAACTTAAATATTTAATATAATATACATCAGTCTAAAGATATAAATGATAGTATAAAAGTTCAAATAAAAAAACAACAAACACCCAAAGCATTTTATAGAAGCGCTTTCGGTTTTAGCAAACCTTCCTCAGCTGACCATGGAAGTCGGCGTCAAAACTAGTTGACGTAATGTGTGTTTTTTTTACGTCATTAAATCCCCCACCCCCCCCTCATTACTGTATGATAAATAGTAATGCCTGGGTGAAGTCTCAATGTGTGGGATTAGTTGGTTTCACGTGAACAATCTGCCCTGGGAACTCTGCCCTTCGCTGAACCAACTAATCCCACACATTGAGACCAAAAGGGTAGTTGGTCTTCAACTTGTGTCTCCACATCCTCTCTCTGTCTTTTCTTTTCTGTGTGTCTGTGGTCTTATGAGTTCAATCACACAACATTTCAAGTCTGACAGCTGGTGTCCAGGTCAAAAGTTCACGCCACACATCTGTTTTCACTTCTCTGATGATCGTAAATGTCACTTATCATTTGTCAACCTTTCCCCATCCGACCCATCCCCAGTCCCGACCCCACCCCCCCCCCCCCCGCAAAAGAGCACGCACACAAGAACAGAATTATACCTGCCACCCAGCTACGCCATCCCCCGGAAAGCACATCGTCAACATCCATGTCAACCTCCAGCTTCACTGTCTTTCCGTTCTTCAGTTTGGCGATAATTTTGCCGTTGGATGACCAGGCGGCCATTGTGGCAGAATGGTCGTTTGCTTTTTTTTTAGGAGTTTATAGTTAATTTGGGTTAGGTCCTCACCCACTGAAGTTCCTGATTGTTTCAGTTTTTTCTGTTTGTGAGAACGAGTCTTCTTTGCCTGCGAGAGTAGAAGCGCACAATAATGGGGCGTGGTCTACCGCCCCCCTGTGGCACCCTCCCTGATCGATGGGCAATCTCCACGTCATTCTTGGAGATAGGGACACCCAATTTTTGAGAGAAGATGTCCACACACCTTGTCACACACAGCTCTCCGCCGTCTCGTATGGAGTTTCCCGGACACCGTATACTCGGAGGTTCCACTGGCGTCCGTGCTGCTCCTGGTCGTTGAGAGCCCGTCGCAGTCCGGTACTCTCCCTGGTTCGCTGCGCCAGCTGACCCTGCAGATCCGCCTTTTCCCTCGTAGCTTGCTGACCTCGGCCTTCAGGTTGTCCTTCTCGTTTTGCAGTTCAAACACTGTCCCCTCCAGTTTTTCCAGTCTTGTTGTCAAGGTCGCGGCCAGCCTCTCCATTTCCCCCCTAAGTTGCTGTATGTCTTCCTTTGTCGCCAAGGTGACTAAGTCTTCTTTTGTTGCAAGTCTGCTGATGGTTGCCTGCATTTCATGGAGTGTTTCCTGCATGGCCATACTGTCCGCTGTTTCCTGCCTCTGTTTCTTGCTATCTTGTTTTACTCTGTCAGATTCCGGATCACACACGTCACTTGCCGACGATGTTGATGATGTTTTTCGTTTGCCGGTCGTTCTGTTCGCAAAGTATTTGGATATATTGTACTGGTCATAATACAGAGAGTTTTGAACCTAACATTGTAGAAGTCAGTTATTCCAGATAGGGTACACTGTCACTGTCACAGAAGGGAATCCAAGAGGTAATCGTATCCAGCAGAACGTATCCAACATAAACACAAACACAGTATTCCCTCACTGCTTACTCAAAAGATAATACACAGCGCATACAGAAAAAACATATCATATTGACGTTTTGTTCAGATGCGCGTACACAAAAGACACTGTCGCTCCTGCTCACATTTTCGAAGTTTGAATCAGGTCATAGGTCACCCATGTATGACGACATGCTGAATTCTCTGTTTATAATAAATTCTCACTACACTCGTTTTTTTTTTTTTTTATACGTTTCAAAACAAAGTCCAAATCCTCACTCATGAAGTACAATAACTTCAGTGTTGTAAAATGATGGACAGCTTCGGAAAAAATGGAAGACAGAGCTGCATGACAGAGCAATTTCGCCGCACGTCCGACCTGTTCGGTGAGCAACGGTCAAGTTCAATCTAGGCCATTGTTATCTCCAGAGTGGACGTCGGCGGTGTGAAAGGAAATTGGGTGGAGGGGGGCAGGAATCGATAACAGACTGAATCATTTTGTTATAGTGACACTGGGAAAGAAGACAGATAAATAGAAAAAAAAAAGAAGACTCCTGCAGAGAGAGAGAGAGAGAGAGAGAGAGAGAGAGAGAGAGAGGGGAGAGAAGAGAGAGAGAGAGAGAGAAGAGAGAGAGAGAGAGAGAGAGAGAGAGAGAGAGAGAGAGGGGGGAGAGAGAGAGACAGGCAGTCAGTCAGACAGACAGACAGACAGACAGACAGAGAAACAGACTTTTAAAGAGACAGACGGGAGAACAGAAAAGAACACAAACATGATAGAGATATGGGATGCATCTGGAGATCTGCGGTGAATTCAATTAGGAGTTGTTTCCTCTGTTGCTGCACCTGACTGGGGGGCTGACGGCTGTCGTAGCATGCTCAGGTAAACTGATCGATTCCTGGTCTCACAACAGATACAAACCACAGTGAAAAAACATCGTTGTTGTTGTAACTGTTGGTGGTGGTGGTTGTGGTGGCAATGGTGTTGTGTGTGTGTGTGTGTGTGTGTGTGTGTGTGTGTGTGTGTGTGTGTGTGTGTGTGTGTGTGTGTGCGTGTGTGCGTGCGCGCGTGCGTGCGTGCGTGCGTGCGTGCGCGCGCGCGCGCGCGCAGGTTTTATTTGAATATATGCACGCGTACGAATGTGAGTCCCATACACTCCCAGTGATGTGCGAGTGTATATGTATGTTTGCCAGCGCATGCTAGAGCTGTCGATGCATAATACAGTAACAGCATCCTTTGTTTTCAGGCAAACAAAGCGACGGCGTCGTACGGTCTGTAGCCCTTCCACACACGTCACCAACCAGGATGAAGCTATTCCCACTCCTCTGAGAACGACAACAATAGTAAAGGGGTTCTTCGCCCTGCAGCCTGTTGCCAAGTTGAGGCATCGCCCGTCCATCGATTAATGCGTAAGACCTGTTGTCGGGACAGAAGAAACGGATATGGGGGAGGGGGAGGGGGGGGGGGGGGTCAGGGATGGCGCAAGGGAAGTGCAAAACGAGGTCACCTGCCGGACATCTAGACCATGGTTCTTTTCAGAGTGGACAAGTTCTGGAAGGA
>JADBJO010000715.1:489553-502053 GCA_016801955.1 Conus betulinus | reverse complement strand
TTGTTCAGGACTCTGGCACCAGTCTGGCAGGACAGGAAAGGACAGGACAGGACAGTGTGTCTGTGAAGTGTCTAGCCTAGGATGACAGAGCGACCCGCCCCATCAAATATTCATTAGGTCCCGGACTGATTCGTCCAAGTTTCAATTTTGAAATTTAAAATGATCAGATCATAAAGGAACAGAGAGAGAGAGGAGAGAGAGAGAGAGAGAGAGAGAGAGAGAGAGAGAGAGAGAGAGAGAGAGAGAGAGAGAGAGAGCAACATATAATGATTTTGATCGTCATATCGTATTTGAACATTTCTCCCATGTTCACAGTGGAGAAACAATAACAAAATGATAATGATACGATTATTCCCAAAACTAATGATAATCATATCAATAATAATGATAACAATGTAAAGCCAACAACAGACAAAACATCCCTGCAAAGTCAAAGAAAACCATGAAGATAATTAGAACCGAACAGTCTTCAGGAACACATGGGAACCACTTTCTGTGCGCACGTCTGCTGTCTGTCTCCCTCCCCTTCCCCCCCCTCCCAACCGTCCTCTCCCAGTCAATCCCCTTGTGCACTTCCATTTGATTCCTCTATCCGACCCCCCCCCCCCCCACCCTCTTACTCTAGCACCTTTCCCCCCGACTACCCTTCCATCCCCGTTCAGCCTCCATCGACATTGTAACTTTTTCCTATTTTTTTCACAGGAGATTGAAAAAAAAAACCCATTATCACCCACAAAACAACAAAAAACCACAACAACGACAGTATTATTAAAACAGCAACAACAACAACAACAACCCTGGATAATACTGCCGACAGCAGTAAGTCCCCCCCCCCCCCCGCACCCCCTTTAACCGACTTTATATCCGGAATGAAATCCTACTTACCGACCCCACTCTACTATACCCCCATCTCCTCTCGCCCCCTTACCACCCCATCCCCCAAATTTCCCTCCTCCATTCCCCGACCACACCCCCACACTCCTCTCTCTCTGACACACACACACACACGCGCGCGCCATACACACAATTTTGTGGGTCACGAAATCTGTGTTGAGACCAGTATACTGCGTAGTTATCGATATATATCTTTTGTTTTCAATCCGTATCTGGTTTGTTTTTTTAGTCCTGGGGTTCAAGGTTAGGGTGAGGATAGAAGGGTCTGGACCCATCTGTCACCGCCTCACACACACACACACACACGGTCACCGACACTTTGTACACATACCGTACTTACATCGCCCCTGAGGATGTAAAGTGGAGATAGAGAGGGTGGGTGGTGGAAAAGTTTGAGAGAGGAGGGGAGGAGGGATGGATGGTTGGGGTGGGAAGGGATGAAGGGCAATCACCTGCTGCGTCATCATTCGGGGCGTGGGACATACATCAAAGTTAAAGAGGCCTGGCTCTCCTGCCCCCTCCACTCCTCCCCCACCCCTGCCTACCACACACACACACACACACACACACACACACACACACCTCTCCTCTTCAGGGACTTAAAAAAGTTATGGGTGGTGGTGGTGGTGGTGGTGGCGAATCTCACGTAAAAGTGTAAAAACAAACGAACAAACAAAAAAAAAAAAAATCGAACAGACACAAAACCAACAAACCTTCCACAAACGTATACCAGCCCCCCCACCCCCCCACCCACCACCACCACTCTCTCTCTCTCTCCCCCCCCTCTCTCTCTCTCTCTCTCATCTCATATACGCAAGTGTTCTCGTGCTCTCATGATCGCACAATCACTTGGGTGGGTGGGTGTGGGGTGGGGTGGGGTGGGGTGGACAATCCTCCTGACACAGAGAAAAATAATGGTTTTATAAGCCAGAGGTACAAAAACGGGACCCTTGGGACCACCCCCACGCCTATCCACCCCTTCAAATAAAAAAGAGAAGAAGAAAGAAGAGAAGAAGAAGAAGAAGAAGGAGGAGGAGGAGGAGGAGGAGGAGAAGAAGAAGAAGAGAGGAGGAAGAAGAAGAAGAAGACGAAGAAGGAGAAGAAGAAGAACAGCAACAAACAACAACAAACAACAAAAAAAAAAAAAAAAAAAAAAAAAAAAAAGAGAGAGAGAGAGAGAGAGAGAGAGAGAGAGAGAGAGAGAGAGAGAGAGAGACACTGACATCTTTTATTGACATTGGCTAATAGCCTTTTTGTCAAGGGGGTACAATGTCTTTTTGTTTTTGCATAGAAAAAAAAAACGGAAACGAAAGAAAACTGCAAATTAGGTGCCTACACAGCTAAGCAAATCAAATTTTTTTTTTTCCATTTCCTTCAATCATTTGTGTTTCTTGTCAATGTTCTAGAACAAAATCACTCTCACACAACACCCATTCCCTTCCCATGCGTACACTGATTCATCCTAGCTTCCATCGACTTGCACGCACGCATTTATATCCTTATCCTCCCTTCTCCTCATTCACACATATTCTCTGTACAGATAATCTATCTGACTTGATATTATGAAAAACCATTCACTTGAACCATCAAGCTTCGAGGTCAAATAAGTATTCCAAATATAATAATTGATATCCCTTCAGTGCTTTCAACTTTTTATTCATTCATAAGTTTCTTCCGCGTGTCTACTGCTTCTGTTAGATATTTTGCCAGCATCTTTAGCAATGTTTCATCACTTGTTTGCAAAATACTGTTAAGGTTCGACTCTTGACTGTGTTATTTTTTCAAATAGTTTTGATTTTTTTTCTTATGTTCCCATAAGCAGGACAAGCGAACAAAAAATGTAACTCGTCTTCTCTAACTGCAATATCATTACACAATGGACATGAATCATCAACAGCATCATTTATTAGGTACCATCTTTTATTAGCCTTTAATCCCAGTGTTCGATTTCTAAATCTTGCAAGGATGCCTCTTTGCCACCGATTAGATACTAGATGTAAATACTTTTCTGCCTCCAAGTTACTTTTGAAGGACAGGAACCAGGAATATTTATCATGTTCTTCTAGTTGGCTGTGCCAGTTTTGTTTATACGAAGAAATTAATCTATCTTTGAATTCAGACATGAAAACGGTTTCGTTTCCAACCCCCTGGCTCAACCACACTATTCCAAAACCACTCTCTGTTAGCACTTTCTTAACCTTAGAAGCCCAGTTAACTCTTCCTAACTCACACTGTTGTGTAGCTCATGTCGTAGGCTTGCCTGCTCAGTCTAGCTACTGGTAATCGTATTACTTTACACCAGTATCTAACACACTTTACAATACATGAGACAACAAACAAAAAAAAAAACAAAAGAGAGAGAGAGAGAGAGAGAGAGAGAGAGAGAGAGAGAGAGAGAGAGAGAGAGAGAGAGAGAGAAAATGGCAGCCGCACGCTTAGTTCGATTACGAAGAAAAATGATCGTTGAGCAAAGCTATACATCCATCGTTGGAGAGACGTGTACACTCACTCCTACATACACGTGAACTGTGCATCAATGCCACGCCTTTCATTAAGCCTCCTCCATGATGGACCGTCTTCCTCAAGGCATTGCACATTTGTTGCAGCGTAATGAATGATGTGGACCAGTCCGCAAGAAGCGAACGACTCGTTGCCGTAGATGACACCGAAAGCGCACGCGCGTACACACACACACACACACACACACACACACACACACACACACACACACACACACACACACACACACACACACACACACACACTCATACCCACACCCACACTCACACACAATGCATCCCCCTCCCCCCCCCTCCACACACACGCAAGCAGGTACACAATCGGGGTCAGCCCCCTTATTAAAAGTTACGATCACCTGCGTAAGTTTTGCGTAGTGTTCGGATATGAATACACATAAGATGGGTGCCCAGCGAACAAGTCATCTTACAAATAAAATGAAATAATTTGAAGTCAAAATGAATAACATTAAAAAGCAACACAGAGCTACCGGAGCTACGAATGTGCTTTTCGGGTCCATTACATCAATACAAATGATGTACCGAGCACTTTTTTGTTTTTGATACAACAATCGAAAGCAGTTTACATCCATACAAAGTGACAAACAACTTGCAAAACAAAACAAAACAAAAGCTCACAGCTATCAAGACAACCACACACACACACACACACACACACACACACACACACACACACACATGCACGCACGCACGCACGCACTCACGCACGCACACACACACACACACACACACACACACACACATACACACACACACACACACACACACACACACAACACACACACACACACACACACAATTTATCGACTTTCCTAACCACGCACACATCCACCCACAACAAAAACCTACCCACTCATGAGTCTATGATAGATAAGCATTCACAGCGCGAAGATCAATTACAAATACAATAACAAACATCAGTTTTTTTAACTGTCAAAACTTAACACAAAATTGTTATAATTACGTTCTTTTCTAACATCTACGCCTAGCTGCACATTGTATGAATTTCGTCAAAACAGGTTGAGAGAGAGAGAGAGAGAGAGAGAGAGAGAGAGAGAGAGAGAGAGAGAGAGAGAGAGAGAGAGAGAGAGAGAGATGGGAGGAGGAGGGGAAGGACATAAGAAGGGAGAGGGACGAGGCGGCGGGGGGGGAGGGAGGGAGGTCAAGTTGGAAGCTCCAGCAACGTGTTCAAAAATGGTTCCAGAATGACGACACGGGCCATCTGCCAACACCTGGTTTTATCTTCCTGGCACACATTAATCAACGACACACACACAGCACGCCCCCTGACAAACCGGCGAGCTAGCTATCCTTCAACCCTTCCCGGTGCAAGCCCCGTGTGGAGCGGTCACCGACTTCCACAGACGACGAGAACATACCAGAGAAACTAGCGTCTCTGGGTTGAGTTTTTTTTTTTTTTCCTTTTCTCTCTCTCTCTCTCTCTTTTAAATAAAAAATTTTTTGAAGGATCAATGTTCTGTTTCTGAAAGTATCCGTATCCGTTTCTCCCCAGACTCCATCTCACTGTTACCATGCCGCCACTTAAGTTTTGCAACGTTATCAACCTTTTTCTCATTTACTTGTTTCTTTCTTTAGAGTCAATTTCTAACATGCATTTCACGTTACGGAACGTTGCCACATTAAGGTAAGTCACAAAACAACCGTTTCGTGCCATAACGAAAGAGCTGTATGGTGTTTTTCCTGCATTTCCCCTGTCTAACATTCTTTTGCCAGATGCAGGTTTTGAAGCTTTTTAGTTCGTACCCTCATTTCCCGACATCCAAGAGTACTTTTCGTATATTTCTCATCATGGGCCAGCAAACAGCACCGCTGGTAGACACGTGACTGAGCCTCGCTTGAAAATCCAACTGCGGACCTCTGGACTTGACCGCAGAAAATTCTTTAGCAGGATAACAACTCTGGTTTCGGATTTGCTTATTGCAGTGCCACTGAACCTATGAAGCAAAATACTGAATACCTAAAGAAACAGGGAAAAAACAGCAACAACAACAACACGAACATTGACCTCTCCGACGACTCTGAGCACCAGACGGACAGTCCAGCAGCGCACAGCCCAGGCTGGAACTAGTGGCATGTTGGTGCTGGCATTTTATGCCGTAAACTAAATAGCAGGCTAAGAAATACTCGCTGCTCTTCTATACTGTGTGCGCCCCGTTCTCTTTACACGCTAACAGCGTCGTGTGACCCAGGCCTCGAACTTAGCAGGCTGTTCCTAGCAGACTCGCGCCATCTGTGGTAGTCTGTCACATGACGACATTGGGACACACTGTACGTTCGTTTCATCGGAGAGAAGGACAATTTGAAAGATGAACAATACGGACCTCTGGGAAAGCAGTTCAAACCAACGGCTGAAAATAGTTCGAAACAGATGTGGAGTCTTTTTCAAGGTTCTGAAATCAAAGCCGTGACACACTTTTTTGTTGTTGGTGGTCACGTGTTGTTGCTGCGTGGGGTCGGGTTTGATTTCTGTTGTGCTCTCTTTCTCTGTCTCTCTCTCTCTGTCTCTCTCTCACACAGATATGCGCGCGCACACACGCGCGCTTTTTTGCTGGTGAAAAGATGTATGACATCATTAACAGCGACAACAACAAACAACATTTGTAAAGGTAAAAATGATTAACGACATGTCTAAATATTCGACCGAGGCCCCCCCCCCCCCCCCCCCCCCCCCCCCCCCCCCCCCCCCCCCCCCCCCCGAAAAATGATGAGAAAAAAAAGAGATATTTCCAGAAGGAACATCTACTTTTAGAATTGCCATCCTTTCCATCAAAACCTCCCACAAACATTAGCTTTGCAAGACTTTTTTTTCCCAAAAGTGACCATTCACCGCATATAATCATGCACTACAGCAACCTAACTTCGGGAAAAAACAGTCTTCTAATGGTCAGTAAGAATTCAGCAGCCTTCTCAAGCCGAAGCAAACGCATGGCACAGTTCTCAAAGTCAATCAAGAACAATTTTGCTGTTGCTAAACCGCATCAACGTATTTTGCAATTCTTAAACGCAGTCAGACGCATTTTTGCGTTTAAAAAAAAAGAACGACAACAGAATCACATGCAATTTTTTTGCACCAATGCGCCGTCAAAATGCTTTTACAAATTACACACATACGGATCAAAATAACACCCATCAACACACACACACACACACACACACACACACACACGCACACCACACATGCCAAAAACATGAAGACTGTGAGCAAATGTACGCTGGATGCGGATGAACTAAAGGAGGGACTGTACGACATCCGGATGTGAACTGTTTTAACAGCTCAACCACAACCATCACCTGCAGCAAGCACGCGAACTACAAATCTGACAATATTCACGTAATCTGAGCTGCACCAATTATTATTGCTGCTTCTCCGAGGGCAGGAAGGAGATGGGCGGGACGGGTGGGGGGGCGGAGGAGTCTCCCGTGTCTGTTCTGATGATGTGCTTTCGAACGCAGTTAAGACGAGATTCCGAAAGGCCACAGAGGGTCCGTCACCATCAGTACCAATTCCAGATGCTGCCTCTTTACTACCTTGGCTGGAAAAAAAAATGCTACAGCAAGAAGAACGGGCTGGAACAGTTTGCAGTGAAAGAGAACAATCGAAATGATGCAAGAACAATTATAGAAGTCACTGTCGTCGTCATCGTCGTCGTAGTAGTAGAAGAAGTAAAAGCAGTAGTAGTAGATGGAGCAGTAACAGCAGTGGCAGAAGAAGTAGTGAAGGAGTACAAGTGGATGTTAGATACATGTAAACACACTCGCACCAAGCAAAACAATAAACAGTATGTGAAAAAAAAGAAGAGAAGAACACACTGCATGTGTTAAGTACGCCGAACTGTTAAGTCCACAGTCACTAAAGGGATCGACGATTCAAAACAAAAGCAAAACAAAACGAAACAAGAACAAACAATACAAAAAAAACAGACATTTGTAATCTTAATCACTTGTTCGATTTGTTCCTCTGTAAATCACTAGACTTATAGGGAGTGATGAATCGATGCTGAGAGAGAGAGAGAGAGAGAGAGAGAGAGAGAGAGAGAGAGAGAGAGAGAGAGAGAGACAGACAGATAAAATTCTTTATTTACGAGGATGATAGAAAAGCACTGACGCGCTTTTTGACATGAAGTCCTCGCCCTGAGAAGGGACAACAACATGCAGTGAAATAAAATAACGTAAGAAGCAAACAAACAAACAAAAAACTCATGCAATCATAATGGAACATCAAACGAAAAGAGAAAAGAAATGAAGAAAAAATAATGAAGGGAAGAAGAGGAGTGGCGTGGGCTGGGGGCGCATACAGAAATGTACTATAACGTACAACAATAAGCATGTATATAAGAGAGAGAGAGAGAGAGAGAGAGAGAGAGAGAGAGAGAGAGAGAGAGAGAGAGAGGGGAGGGATGGAAGGCTAGATGGCTGGCGGATTGGGGGAAGGTGGGGTGGGGGGGGGGGGGGGGGGGGGGGGGAAATGAAATGAACTGGAAACAGGCTGGCCCAACAACCACCAACAGCCGGATCCCTCACAGATTTCTTGTGGGGAAAGAAGTCGGTGATGCGACTTACACCCTTGATGCAGGCAGCTCTAGCAGCAATACCCACCCCGAGTTTCCTTTTCTCTCCTCCCCACACACACACTTTACGCTTCCCCTTCTTCTCACATGACATCACAGCTCTCTCTCCCCCATCGTCCTCCATCCTATCCCCCCCCCCCCCCCCCACCAAACATGCACTGGGGATGGTGGACGAGGACATTCCAAAGGGTCCGGAACTGCCGGACTGTGTTCTGATCAGGCGGCTAATCCGCCACGGTATGTGCTTAATCCTTTGTGCCCACCCTGTCGGACGGCGCTCAAGTCGTGTGGCTCCTGCTCTGCTCTCACACCCCCCCCCCCTTCCATCCTCCATATCCCTTCCCTCTCTTCCCCTCCCCCCCACCCGGACCCTCTTTATATTCTCCTCCACTACCCCACTTGGCGCCTGTCAGCATGCTAGCTAGCTAGCCAACACACACACACACACACACATGCACACACACACACACACACACATGCACACGTGCACCCCCCCCCCCCCCCACACACACACACATCCTCTCCACACACTCTCTCTCTCTATCTCTCACACATACATACACACACACACACACACACACACAAACACATACACACACACGCGCGCGCGCGCGCTTGCACACACCCACACACATACTTTCAACTTAAAACTGTGCATGCGATACACGCAGCAAAAGCATGTAAAAAAAAATGGATTGGCTCTTTAAGTCGCTTGCGGATAGCTATCGTGCAACTATCAGACAGCTTTTGCATCTCCATCTCTCAGTTCTGCACGACAGCTCGGAGTCAAAGCTGGTGTATGTGTGTGGTTCTTGCTAATGTGCGAAACTGAAATGACTGGCCTTTTTTTTTTCTCTCAGATGTACGGGACTAACATGACTGGCTCTTTGACATGTACGCAACTAACGCGACTGGCTCTCTTAGACGTATGCAACTAACAAAACCCAAAGCCACCGATAGTCTGAATTTAATGGCCCCAAGCTTGAGCCAGTAACATACTGAAGGCTGACGAAATGGAAATCTCTTACTAAACGTGTTCACAGCGCGGGCTCAGACATCTGAATATGACAGTCTTGGAGGGAGAGAGAGAGAGAGAGAGAGAGAGAGAGAGAGAGAGAGAGAGAGAGAGAACAAAAGCACGCACGGACTTGCAAATGCTACAGATCGACGCATGACACGGAACCTTGCGCGTGTAAGCACAATCTGCAAATAGAGAAACAAAGCACTGTACTAATCTCCAGGCACCGTCGACCATTTCAGGCCAGAGAACGACCTGGTGAACTCTAAATCTGTGACAACGCTGTCTTCAAACGCTCATCGAAGATTGCTGACTGGCCCACCATGCCATTGCTAGAAACGCCTCGAGCCGGAGAGTGTACACAGTGTGCAGGATCACTATCCCTGAGTCTAGACCTGACCCCAAACAAAAAAAAAAAAAAACAAACAAACAAAAAAAAAAAACCAACAACAATAACAATACACACACAAACACAACAAATAAAAAAAAAGAAAAAAAAGGTCGGGTTTGGCACAACTAGCATGCCTGTTCAGTGATAATCTTTCCGTTGTACTTATCTGCTAGGCGTCGGGAGCAAGTCTTGAACCATTTACGCACGTTCGTTACTATACGACAGTCCAAGCTTCGCACTTCTTACATCGTGTGCACACAAAACACACACATGCACAGACACACACACATCACAGACAGACAGACACACACACACATGCACAGACACAGACAGACAGGCAGACAGACAGACACACACATGCACAGACACACACACTGACACACAGACAGACAGACAGACAGACACACACACACAAACACACACACAGAGAATCCTAGCCTGGCACTATTCGCGCGTGACATCCAAACGTCGCACTCCTTGCAGTCCTCAGTCCAAGCAGTCGCACTCATGCGAGTACATCCACAGTCCAAGCCTGGCACTATTTGCGTGTATCTATACATACAACAGTGCGACAGTACATGCCACAGTCCAAGCCTTGCACTTTAAGCATATATACAGTCTAAACATGTATACACACATCAGTCCAAGCTTGTACACTGCTTCTACATACGCAGTCCACGCAAAGCTTCATGTACAGTATGCATAGCCCACGCCTTGTAATACCTGCATGTACACATATACAGTCTAAACCAAGTTCTACTTGAATGTATACACACACAGTCCAAGCTTGCCCTACCCGCATGAATGCATGATATGACAGCCCAAACCTGCCACAGCTTGCATGTACACATGAACCTTAGGACAGTCCACATGATTGGACAGTTACAACCTTACACATCTTGCATGTCCCACATGCATAGGACAGCCCAAACCTACACTCTTGCATGTCCCACATGCATAGGACAGCCCAAACCTTACACTCTTGCATGTCCCACATGCATGGACAGTCCAAACCTTACACTCTTGCATGTCCCACATGCATTGGACAGCCCAAACCTTACACTCTTGCATGTCCCACATGCATTGGACAGCCCAAACCTTACATAGTCCCACATGCATAGGACAGCCCAAACCTTACACTCTTGCATGTCCCACATGCATAGGACAGCCCAAACTTACACTCTTGCATGTCCCACATGCATTGGACAGTCCAAACCTTACACTCTTGCATGTCCCACATGCACAGGACAGTCCAAACCTTACACTCTTGCATGTCCGCATGCAGATATCTGACAATCCAAGCTTGCACTTCTTCCATGTACACACACGTACATGTGGCAATCCAATCCCAGCATCAGTCGCACAGACATACACACAGAGACGTCTAGGAACAGCCCGAGCCAATCAGAAAAAAAAGCGATGCGGTTCTGACACAGCTGTATGCCAGGTGTACCACACGTCAACATGGCGCTCTTGACCTATTAATGCGTTCTTGACTTGGATCCCCTCTTCTGCTGCCTGGCTGACTCGGACACTTCAAGAGGAAAAAGACCCTACGTTGGCTAGAAGGATAAAATAAAAAGAAAAGAAGAAGGGGGGTGGTGGTGGTGCTAGGGGTGGAACGAAGGGAAACGTGGTAGAGGTAGAGGAAGGGGGAGAGGAAAGTGGGCAGTGGGGGGGGGGGGGGGGGGGGGGGGGGGGGGGGAGGGGGGGAAGATTAATGGTCCAAAGATCCTGTTGACACGGTGACGTCACGGAATCTTCCGTCTGCAACTTTCAGACCGCCCTCTCTAGCAATTGGCATTCTGGTAACGGCTTCAGCTTCCTTTCTTAGCGAGAGAGAGAGAGAGAGAGAGAGAGAGAGAGAGAGAGAGAGAGAGAGAGAGAGAGAGAGAGAGAGAGAGAGAGAGAGACTGTATGTATGTATGTGTGTGTGTGTGTGTGTGTGTGTGTGTGTGTGTGTGTGTGTGCGTGCGTGCGTGCGGGCATATGTGTGTGTGTGTATCCCTGTGCGTGTGCGTGTGTGTGTGCGTGCGCGCGTGCGTGTATGTGTGTGCGTGTGTGTGCGCGTATGTGTGCATGTGTGTGCGTGCGTGCATGCGTGTGTGTGTGTGTGTGTGTGTGTGTGTGTGTGTGTGTGTGTGTGTGTGTGTGTGTGTGTGTGTGTGCGAGTCTTTAAATGTAAATGTGAATAACACTTGTACATTTTTAGCTTTAACTGTCAGCACCTGTACAATCTCCACTGTTGACATCATGTTCGTTTGCGTTTGCTTTGCTATACTCTGCACTGATACCGACTCTCAGTGAAGTTCATGATATAGTCCGTTTTATGTGCATGACGTCAGCACTGCGCCCCTTTGCGCAGTTTTGTGCCAAAATGCCCTACACCCGAACACAAAAACCACTAAGGTAAACCAAAATGCCTGACATCCGAATATAACAATCACTACGGTAAACCAAAACTATTCGTAGGCAAAAACAAAAGTATGACAGGCGCTCCACGCAGATTTTAGAAATGTGTTTCTGGCAATGAAGCCATACAATGAATAAAATACAATACAATACGAGGCAGCACACTATAACAGAAAAGAGACCCGTGCAAACGCCGAAACAACAACCGCAAAGCACCATTCTAGTTTTGCTTCATGTGGATTCGAAACACACAGACAAACAGACATTAAAAGTAGGATTTAAACGCGCACGCCACACCTTTGACAAAACGAATGGCGAATAAATTTCACTTCGCTGCTGCTGCTGCTGTTGAATTTTCGTGTTCTTCCCTCGGCTCATTTGTTCATCCATCCATCCATCTATCCATCCATCTACGCGTCCAAACTAACCATTATTCTGTTAAAACCATTTCTTCGTCATCATCATACACACCCGACCAGATTCAATGAACCTGGAAACGACAGGCGATTACAGCTTTTGAGCTACAAGTAGATGTAACAGATACTGACCCACACGGCGCTCAATGAACGGTCCAGCTACAAACAGATGTAACAGATACTGACCACAGCACATGACGGTCGCTGAAGAATGGTTCGTACACCAAGAGAGTGGAGAGAGGA
>JADBJO010000715.1:479553-484553 GCA_016801955.1 Conus betulinus | reverse complement strand
CACACGCGTGCGCGCGCGCGCGCGCGCGCGCACACACACACACACGCACACCCCCCCCCCCCCCCCCCCCCAACGATTTAAAGGGAGACCCTCAAACCTAAACACGATGGCCCCCAACTTCAGGGCTTTAGCAGACTAGGGCATCCAAGATGATCTAATATCATAAACGTTTGTACACAGCAATAGTGTTGAGAACATTTTAACAAAACCTTCCTGCCCCCCCCCCCCCCCTTCTCTGATATAAGAATTACGTTTAGTACCGCTTTTAGCAGTTGTCCGATTCGAGTGAAATACTATATGTTGCACAGATAACTTTTCAACTTACAAAACACTCCTTTTTCCTCGTTGGCTTTTGACCACAGATACTGCGGATACGTTTGGTTTTTTTTTTTTTTTTTCAAAACAGGCTCGTGGCTTCAATTCAACATATAAGAAAAATATAGTTCACTAAAAAAAGTAATCTAAAACATCAGGTAAATAAAACAATGACATAAAAAGCCATAAAATATAGTCGACTTAAACTTGACAAAAAACCATAGCTGGCTCTAATTCCTCTTCTACCCGTGTTGCGCAAGATGAGAGAGAGAGAGAGAGAGAGAGAGAGAGAGAGAGAGAGAGAGAGAGAGAGAGAGAGAGAGAGAGAGAAGAGAGAGAGAGAGAGAAAGAGAGAGAGAGAGAGAGAGAGAGAGAGGGGGGGGGGGTTATATCTAACTTTGAGCAATAGCAAGAGAATTCTAATTTGTCAAATAGAGCCTCGTTTTTCATTGAACACTTTCAGCTGCACCACTCTCCACTTCCTCTTTATTTTGTCTCTCTCTCTCCCTCTCTCTCTCTCTATTTCAAGCAACTGTTGTAACAACAAAATCAGTCATTATTACGAACGAGAGGCGGGCTGGGGTAACATGCGTAGTTTTCAAGCTGCTTTACAAAATACTCTCGCAAGTCACATTTTTTTGTTGTTGTTGAAAACATCCAGACAGTACATCACAATGAAACTGGCTATCCATGCCAGTAGTCCTGGTCACATCGCGTTAAAAAAACATTGAGTAGAAAAGAAAACAACCAACTCCCCCCCCCCCCCCCCCCCCCTCAAACAGAACATACAACAGTTTCAATCACACATGTAAACATCGCAAAAAACTGCTTTCTTGTTGTTGTTGCTGCTGCTGTTGCTGTTCCTGTTGTCAACGGTCGATGTTGTATCAGTCACAAAGGGACAAATCAGAAGAAAGAAAAATTGGAATTCACGAACTGTGGTATGTGGAGAAGAGATGTCATCCGCTGTAGAATGAAGATAGAAGCGTCTCTATGCTCTGTCATCAGATGCAACATGGTTCAACTGCAAGTTGCTTGCCTCTGTTGTCCATGCCCCCACAGAAAATCTTGTCTTTCATCAGATAATCGCCACAAAACAAAGTTTTTTTTTTTTTAGTTTGTTTGTGTGTTCTCAGTGAAGTCGGTCCACGGGTGATGGAGGGTGAAAGTTGGGGATGGGGTGGGGGGGGGGGGGGGGGGGGAGAAAGGTCAGCGAGAGGGAAGATGGGGGCACAGGTGGTTGACGATGCAGTAGTTATGAAGGATCTGGCACTGTTGCTGTTGTAGATCTCCGCACAATCCGGACTCGTGCTGGCTGGCGCCCGCCATTATTGCTGGAACGTTTTTCTTTCTTTTTGCCGAACCGACATTTCCCCTTCTTCTCTCCCCCTCTCTGTGGGGTTCATGAAAACACGCATAGCAAAAGTGCGCGCGTGTGTGCGTGTGGTGAGTGTACACACCCACCCACCTACGCACACACTGCTGCCACGTTCGCACGCGCCCCAACCATTGCTTTTGTGTTCCACAATGTTGCTCCCCCCCAAAAAAAAACAAACAAACAAACAAAAAACAAACAAACAAACAAAAACAAAAAAAAACCAAGACCCAACCAACCAAACATTGCAAACAGTACTTTGCGACACTGGATCCGAATCCTCCTCCCATACTTTTCCTCTTCAGCACAACTTTGATCTTCCTCTTAGACATATTGTTCCGACGACTTTTGTTACCAACAAGACGAGCTCGTCTTTAAAAAAAAAAAAAAAAAAAAAAAAAAAAAAAGTTCAACACCACTTCGCATGTCCTTCCTTATCTTGCAATCAGCTCAATAGCCCAGTCTGACGCAAGTCTGGGACTGGCCCACAAGTCACCAAACACACCCTAGCGTAGTCGTGTAGCACTCCTATCGAGAAGCACCCGAAACCAACACCCGTGCCTTCTATCCACCAGAACGTAAAACAGTGGCGTGCGCTTTCAACACAAATGCCTCCGGTGCTGTCGGCCCCAAACTTGAGAACAGCAACAAGCCTTATGCGCTGAAGGATACTGGCTCTCTTCATCGTGATTTCTTTTTTTTTATATGTTTGGTTCTGCTCTTGGGATGAGCACAACTCTTTCCTTTTCTAGCACGTCAGTCCGACTGTCTGGTGGCTAGTTCCTTGGCCTTGGCATCGTAGTTTTTACCACAGGGGCAGGCTGTCTATGTGTGATTTTTGCCCTGTCACCATGATCAGATTTAGGAATCTATCAGAGACAGAGAATCAGTCGTTTCGAATGAACAACTGTTTTCAGGAGTCGCAGTCTCTCTCTCTCTCTCTCTCTCTTTGCAAGCCGAAACCTTCTGGTGACTGCGGGTCTCGGTGGAGATTCCCAAGGTCCAGCTATGCGATAAAATACGACTGATGAGCCAAAAATATTTCAATTAAGCAACCAGCCAGCGCTTAACGCCACCACTGTACACAAACAAGCAAAGCTTTTACAAGTCACCAGACAATACTCTATACTCCATGACAGACAAACAAAATATAGTTCACTGCAGTACATAAGTAGAATTCACAGCTCTAGATCAAAGAATCTGGAGCAGGGATGACTATTTTTTTTTCCCCGAACGCATCTCCCCGCATCTGGAATGATTTGTTTTGGATTTTCATTCCTGGCACAAGCTCTGTGGATCAAACGTGGGGGTGACAGACTAGAATCCTTCGGTGCCAATGCAAACTGGAGGTCTGCTTCCTCTTTATCCCGCTTGCAAGATCATGAGCAGCACACAGACTCAGCTGATGTACATGCCAGAACCTCCACCCTGACGTTTGCCTTCGTATGCTCTCTCTTTCTCTCTTCAAACCACCTGTCCAATCATTGCACCGCCCACTTTAGCAAACTCTGAAGACACAGGACTGGACGCCTGCCATGCGCACGTGGGACTCGTTAGGCATGTTCGCCATCCAAAGCACCTGTCCTCAAACTGCACGACTGGGACTGCCATGACAGCGAGGTCTTCCAGGTATTCCGCCCCTATACGATATCTGCCTCGCTCAGACTCGTAACAAAAACCACCACCACAAACTGTGGATGTCCTCAAAAAGGAACTCCCAATCTCACCATCCCCAAACCGGATAGGAGACGAGACGAAGACATCAACGAGCGAGCGAGCCAGCGAGGGAGGGACGGAAGGAAGGGGAGGGAAGCCGAGGATGTGTGTGTGTGTGACCTACCAGCGGCGAGGAAAGGGGTTAGTACCACCACCCCCCCTTCTTCTTCCTCGTCCTGCTCCTCTTCCTCCTCCGTGTCACCTGCCTGCTTGCCGCCTTTGCCCTTCCGCCACTTGCGGACCATGTCCACCATGCAGTCCATGGCCTCCTCGCCCAGCCCCTCCCCGGTGACGGCGCACACGGGCAGCACCTGACACTGCTGCGTCAGGGACAGCTCGGCCACCGACAGCTCCTTGCCCAGCTCCTCGGGGGAGAGCGAGTCCGGCAGGTCCTGTTTTTTTGGCCAGCACCAGGGTGGGCAGACAGGCCGGGTTGTTCTGGCCTTTCACCAGGCGCAGCAGCTCCACGCGCGCCTCGTCCAGCTTCTCGCGGTCCGCCGAGTCCACCACGTAGATGATGCCGTTGGCCGACCTGGGAGGAGGACAAAGAAGAGAAGAGGAGTGAATTGGTGAGCACATTTAGAGTTGGGGACTAAACGGAGAAAGAGGAGTGAACTGGTGAGCACATTCAGAGTTGTGGGACTCAACGGAGAAATAGAAGAGTGAATTGGTGAGCACATTTACAGTTGTGGACTCAACGGACAAATAGAAGAGTGAATTGGTGGGCAAATTCACAGTTGTGGACCAAACGGAGAAAGAGAAGAGAACAAAAGTGAATTGGTGAGCACATAAATTTAGAATTGTGGCCTAAACGGAAATGAAAAAAAAAAAAGAAATAAAAAAGTAAATCAATGTTATTTGACAGCTGAGGAGATAAAGACAGAAAGTGAAAGGTTATTTGGACAGGGGGGGGGGGACAGAAAGTGAAAGGGGGGGGGGGGGGGAAGAAAGATGAGTGGGGAGTGAAAGAAGGAGGGAGTGAAAAGACAGGCAGAAAAAGAGAGCGACAGGGGAGAGAGAGAGAGAGAGAGAGAGAGAGAGCGAGAGAGAGAGAGAGAGAGAGATGGATGGTGGTTTATTGCGGTAAGCTGGGCAAAGCCCATTCACAATGATGACAGATGGAGGGTTTAGGGGCTGTACATAAACGAAGATGAAAAATAACCATAATGAAAAGTTCATCGTGATGAGGAACCCAGAGAGAGAGAGAGAGAGAGAGAGAGAGAGAGAGAGTCAACCAGCCTAAGACACTCACGTTCACATCAGACTGTTCCCGTTCATTAGCATCACAACCGTACACATTTGACAACCACCAGACTAACACACCATCAGCATCAGCACCACCGCCACAACAGACCATCTTCAGCCCTTTTAGTGCCTCATTTTATCTTTGCGCCCCCACCCCCACCCCGCACGACACACAGCAGCCACATCACTAATTACTAAAACCCATCCATCATCACCAATACCACCATCAACAACATCATCCCCTACAACAACAAAAATCACCCACTTCGTCAATCCCCTGTCGCCCCTTTCTGTGTTCTCCCCCCCTTCATCCCCCCCCCCCACCCCACAATACAAAACACTAGCCACA
>JADBJO010000715.1:462053-472053 GCA_016801955.1 Conus betulinus | reverse complement strand
TGTCTCTCTTTCTCTCTCTCCAGGTGTGTGTGTGTGTGTGTGTGTGTGTGTGTGCGTATGTGCGCGCGTGCGTGCGTGCGAGTGTATGCGTGTGAGCGCGCGTGCGTGCGTGCGAGTGTGTGTGTGCGTGTGTGTGTGTGTGTGTGTGTGTGTGTGTGTGTGTGTGTGTTCAATGGTAAGCTGCTAAGTGATGCTGTTCACCATGCCCTGGCGACAGCTGCCGCCGATGAAGTTGACTGCCACACCATGTCGGCGTGTCCTCGGTAACTGACCGGTAAAAAGACTAGCGACCCCTGCAACACCTCATCAATTCTGGGCTGGACTGAGGGTTCACACGCACACACACACACATGCACGCGCTCACGCGCACACATGCGCGCACGCTCACATAGAGAGAGAGAGAGAGAGACAGAGAGAGAGAGAGAGAGAGAGAGAGAGATCTGGTCACAATCCCATCTCCGACACCCCCCCCCCCCCCCCCCCCCCCCTAATTAGAAACTTCTTTAAAAAAAAAAAAACAGGTATGCGGTAACTGGACCTACGAACAAAATATGTTAAAACTGCCTACTCGACACGCTCTCGGAACACCAAAACGGCAAAACAAGCATCAAACACCAAAAAGCGACGTAAGTCCGCTGGGATATGAAACGTGAATCGAAACCTCAACACTCTTAGAAAGAAAGGTTTGACAAGGCTGTCTTACCAAAACAAACAAGAGTAACAGACTGAAGTAACACCCTGCTGATATAAACGCCCGAACGCAAAACCTGTGGGAAAGCGATTGGTTGGGATTGAGAGTACTGCTAAAACAAAGCTCTCTCTCCAGTTAAACAAGTCTGACGTCAAAGCTGCACTACAATGGCACGTGAAACACGCCCACAAATAACAACTCTGATTTCAAACTACACTGGGGGGGGGGGGGGGGGGGGGGGGGGGGGAGAGAGAGAGAGGAGGGGAGGAGAGAGAGAGAGGAATAGGGGAAAGGGTGGTGGTGGAGTGGGGGTGGGGGGGTGGGTACACATGCTTGAGTAGTGTCCCTTGATTCATCCGACTGCCATTACCTTGTCAGCGTCAGCTGTGTTAGCCAGTGTCAAGACCATTACACGGCTGACTCCAAGCAGGCTACAGCCTCTTTAATCCACTGGTTATCACCATCACCACCATCATCATCATCATCGACCTGGATCTGACACCCCCCCCTCCCCCTATCTCTGATCCCCTCTCCACACCCATTCGACAAGGACGTAGTCCTGGAGAAGACATTCGATCTCTCCCCCCCCCCCCCCCCCCCCCCTGACGTCACCCTGACGTCAATCAGGCCTCCACTCTCCCCCCTCTTCTCCCCCTCACGGTAACTGTCGTTGGGCGTTTCAATAAATGTCAAGTCTCAGACACAGCGCGCGTACAATCTCGTGCTGCTTTATACAGATTTTTTTCCCCTTTCCTTCGCCTTTTCAATCCTTGATCGCGGACAGCTGAGTTTCGCAGCTGTTTACGGTATGCGGGGTACGACAAAGGCTGTTCTGAAGCCGATATTATTGATGAAACCACAAAGCTGTCAAGGAAAGACACAACGGTGTTTCAAGCCAGCAGGCACACGGCTCCGCTCCACGCTATTCCATGTTTCAGCTTAACGTACAAGGCAAAGAAAGCACACAACCAGAAACATCCAGCCCGCCTGGAAGGACATTTCAGTCTGTTGTTCATTGTTTGAAAAAGCAAGGTAGGAGAAGTCTGAAAAACAAAAAACAAAACAAAACAAAACAAATCACTCGCCAGCTGGGTTACTACGTCAAAATTTTCACTAGTCCGCCAAAGTTTTCACTTGCCCGAGATGTAAAGATAACGTCACGCGCGCGCACACACACATGATATATATATATATATATATATATATATATAATGTGTGTGTGTATGTGTGTATATCTATATGTACTGCGTGTTTTTTGTACTCCCAGTTCTTATAGAACAGGGAGTACTTTACAATGGGAACGAAGAAATGCTGTCTGTGTGTCTGTCTGTCTGTGTGTCTTTCCGTGGACAAAATGTGTTCCACTCGCTCCAGACAAAACTTCTGGGCCGATCTTTCTGAACATTTGTACGTATATTCATTATGGGTCACGAATGATGCCCGATATTATTCTACCAGAATAGTCGTTACTAACAGCTATAACGGCCCAAAACGGTTTTTCTTCTTTATTGAATATCTCAGAAAGTACTTGTTTTCAAGATAAACTGGGAGTCCCTTTATGTGCTTTGCATCTTTTTTTTTTTAATCAACAGATTGCATAAGAATCGAAATGGAAAGATAACCAGGAGCTCACAGGCAAAGAAAAGTTTGCCCGGATGACATCGACTGCTCTACTGCACAGAGTAAAAGCCATGTTGTGGAGGAGCCGGCGTGGACTGTCCTTTCTGTACCAGCTTCATGCGCAGCGAGTGCAAAATGACGAAGTCGACGGCAATTTCGAGAACAAAGTCCAAGCTCTAAGCTTTCAAAATTTCGTTTACAAAAAAAATTCGGCGCCGGCAGCAGCAAAATTTTGGAAACATTCCAACGGGCTCTTCCGTTTAGAAACATCCACGCGCCCACCTGCCTTAGCATTTGTATTCGCCCGGGGCGACAGGGCGATTGAAGTTGTCCCCGTCTCTGAACCGTTTCATTCTATTTTAACCCCTTTGTACGCTTCCCGCATGCAGGCAGATCCGTGAATGCACGCCACGTCTATGTATGGACGCTAGGCTTTCCATTGTGCTGACAATAAGGCCGTACTATGTCACCTAACCGTCTGTGGCCACATGAATGCAAACATGTATGCATGCGCCGAACGCACCGGCCGGGCACTTTATCCACAGGCATTGTGCAGCGCTGTTATTGTTGTTGTTCATTGTCATCGCCATGGTTTTGCACTGCGGGGGATGAATGTTCGCATTTTTTCTTCTATAAGCGGATGTCGCGTGAGCTGCTATATATATACATACAGCTGGGCATTACAGCTAGCAACACGTGGGTGCTGTTTAGATATGTGCGCGCGCGCGCGCGCGTGTGTGTGTGTGTGTGTGCGCGCGGACGTGCATGCGTGTATGTGTATGTGCGTGCGTGCGTGCGCGTGCGTGCTGTGTGTGTGTGTGTGTGTGTGTGTGTGTGTGCGCGCGCGCGCGTGTAAATGATAGTTCAGTGGACATGGGCCTGACCACCACATGTCGTCAAACTGATTTAATTTAGGGGTGGGGGTCATCTCCAAAACAACAGGCGTGCGTGACACAAGGAATCTCAGCTGACCTGTCAGTTACTGTTACTGTTACGGGTGAGATTTACGTCCTATTGGCCTGAGGCCCTTAAGGACAAGGTTCCTGCAGACATATGTCTACATCTTATGATTAAGCCGTCTCACTGTTTGACCTGTCAGTCATGTGTCCATATATGATGCTGACCACCCACGACCTCCCTCTCTCCCTGCCCCCTCACCTTGCCGGCCACTTCCCGGTCGCCATGGCCAGGTCAGGCTGTTATGACCTTTAGCTTGACTGACACTGAAAAAAAAAAATAAAAGAAAGAAAGAAAGAAAGAAAGGAAGGATGAAAGAAAGGAAGACAAAAGCCGTGGTCATGGAATATAGGATGTACGTTAAGATCTGGCTGGCGTCAGCGGTGCTGAATACCCATGATACAGGTGCATGTGCGGTACCACGTGGGTCCGCCTTCAGACGAAGCTAAGAATATCGCGTATTCTGATGTTTCTTGTTTTCTTCGCGCGAGTTATCCTTAAACACACACACACACACACACACACACACTAACCAACCAACCAACTACACACACACGCGCGCGCGCGCGCGCGCACTCACACACACACACACACACACACACACACACACACACACACACACACACAACCAACGGCATCTCTCTCTCACTCTCTCTCTCTTTCTCTCTCTCTCTCTCTCAACACCACGTGTACATGCATACATCTTGCCTTTCTTTTCTGTGCACATATCTAGATACATAATTTACATTACAGTGTGGATCTACTTTCTTTCAATTCGAGATCCTGGGAAGCTCCAGGGATGGGCTAATGGAGAGAGAGAGAGAGAGAGAGAGAGAGAGAGAGAGAGAGAGAGAGAGAGAGAGAGAGAGAGAGAGGGACAAATATAAAAACAAGCAGTCATACAAACATAACTACGTATTTCTCCCCGCCCTCTCTCTCTCTCTCTCTCCTTCCCCCACTCTCTCCTCTCTCTTTCTCTCACACATACAACACACAACGTGCAATAATATAATCTATCTGGAGAGCTGAACTAGAACCAGTTATGAAGAAATAAACCCATTTTGACTATTTTTTCTTCTTTGTTTGTATGTGTTTTTTTTTGGTTTTGTTTTAATTTACTTCATAAATCAAGATCAGGGACGACTGGGGGAGTGGGGGGGGGGGGGGGGGGGGGGGGGATAAACAAACAAACAAACAAATAAAGGAAAGAAAGGGAACATCAAGCCTTTTTCCTCTTCGGCCGTACTTCATCTCTTCTGCTTCTGACCACCTCCTTCACCCCACCTCTCTCTCTGCCCTCCTTCCCCCTCCCCCGCCTGACTCTGTCCTTTTTTTCCTCTTCTCTCTGACCCCTCCCCCCTCCTCATTTTAACAGCGCACCTGGCCCCTTGGCCCTTTCTGCCTGGTAACGACAAGTGGACAATGACTGTCCACTCTGTTTTTCTTTCCTTGGGGCGACAGGGGGGGGGGGGGGGGGGGGGGGCGCTGACGCAGAGAGAGAGAGAGAGAGAGAGAGAGAGAGAGAGAGAGAGTTTACTTATTTCAACAGGATATTGTAGAACGATTATTGTTACACAAAAAGAGAACCCCACTAAGTGCTTGAACAAAATGGTTGTCCCTCTCAAAGCAGTTCACGTTTTAAGTGTGTGACTGTGCGTGTGTGCGCGTGGAGAGAGAGAGAGAGAGAGAGAGAGAGAGAGAGAGAGAGAGAGAGAGAGGGTTGATAAATCTTTATTTTATTCCGATGGGTACCAGATCAGCAAGAAAATGTATTTTTCCCTCTGGCCCTTGTCCCAGGTCGGAGACTAAGGATATCAATACAGAACACTATTACACGATGCATAACTAATTATAACAAGAATAGTGATGAGACATATTAGCACTGGAAAAAAGGCACCAAAATACATACTGTAATATCTGTCAAACACACACACACACACACACACGCACACGGGGAGAGAGAGAGAGAGAGAGAGAGACAGAGACAGAGACAGAGAGTCTCTCACGCAGGTATTTTTATTCATTATATGCAGGTCTTACAGACCCCCCGTGAGCGATACACGACCGATACACACAATAACAGAAAGAGAATGTTGGTAATGTCGTGGTCGAACACCAGTCCTCACCCACGCTCTTACACATCGCTAGCCACACATGCTTACTAACTTCGACCTCCTTTGGCAAACTGGCACAGTCAGTTAGTAACATTCAGATTTCACGTCCGAAACTAACCTACAGATTTATGGCTGACGGGGGGGGGGGGGGGGGGGGGGGGGGGGGAGGAGGGGGGTAACTACCATCCCAGAAGAGTAGGCGAAGAGAAGAGAGAGTGGGTGGGGGGGGGGTGGGGGGCTATCCTTCTCCACACGATATCACCAGAACGACAACACGTTGAATTGGGCAATGAGAACGGTCGGTTTTTATGTTGGGCGCCAGCGCTATTCGACCTCGCGACACTTGACAGCGATTTCCGTATTCTCACTTCCTGAAACCAACCCGGCACCCGCAGTCAACTGGAATCGTCTCTCGCCACACTGACTTAACAACCCCGTTTCTGAACGTGTACTGCGCCCCCCCCCCCCCCCCCCCCCCCCCCCCCCCCCCCCCGCCTCCAAAAGGTAGCCAGAGTTGTCTTCCTTGTTATTCATTTACGTCAGGTCTCTCAGCATCGTATACGACTTTCTTTCTTTCATGTCAACTGAACCAGGGTTATCTTATTTTGTTTTCTGTTTTCTTTATGTGTGATTGATGTTCTAGATCCTAAGGCATCGGACAGTCTTCAATCAATCCTCACGTGTGTTCGTTCATTTCTTCCGCTTCCGCTTTTGCTGCGTGTAGATGTCTTCACAGATGTGAGCGTCAGGACAACTTGATCTACTACTTTCTTTTTCGCGCTTTCCTTGTTTGTATTGTGTGTCTTGTGTCAGCATCTGTGCTATGATACGAATGATGCCGTCAGCAAGCCTGAGGAATATACGGGTAAGCATTGTGTCTCACCACAGAAGCAAAGCTGTCTTCTCTGTTTGCGGCTTCAGTGTCAACACTGAAATTAGCCCCCCGAATGCAGCGAAACTCGGAATAAATGACCGATTTCTGCACCACCTGTACAGCAAGACTGCCGGAGTTACTGGCAAAGGAAGCGAAACAACACAAGAGACGAAACACACACACACACGCACACGCACACACGCACAACACACACACACACACACACACACACATCGCCGTTTTTGAGCCACAATTGCTTCTTGGCTTCATTTCATTCAGTCAGGTCAACTGAGACTTGCTTTCCAAAAAGAGACGAAGCTACAGGTAGGCATTTTTAGAAGAGAACGATTGGCAAAGAAACACGGTCACAGCCTGACGAAAAGTACTGACCAAATCTCAGAAGACCAGCTTCGTGGCTTTCGGAAAGATTGAAGGGGAAAAAAGACAATGAGAACGACCCCCCCTCATCCCCACCTACCCACGCACACACACACAGACCCTCCTTCACAAAAGAGGCAACATTCCAAAGGATCTCCGCAGGAAGGGAGGCGTGATTGGTCTTCTGCTTACGAGGTCTGACAACGGGCACAAACAACGGCCCACCCGAAGGTGTGCGCCCTGTTCCGTGACTGCAGCGGCCACAGTGACGGAACGCAGGAGGCCACTGATACACGTTAATGACGTTAGCATTCTCCATTCTCGCTTGGTCTCTCTCTGTCAGTCTCTCTCTCTTTCTCTCTCTGTCTGTCTGTCTGCCTGTCTGTCTGAGACCTCTGTGTCTGTTGCTGTCTTTCTCTTTCTTCTCTCTCTGTCTCTCTTTCTTTCTGCCTGTCTGTCTGAGACCCCTGCGTCTGTTGCTCTCTCTCTCTGTTTCTCTCTGTCTCTTTCTGCCTGTCTGTCTGAGACCTCTGTGCCTGTTTCTCTGTCTCTGTCTCTTTCTGCCTGTTCTGTCTGAGACGTCTGTGCCTGTTGCTCTGTCTCTGTCTCTTTCTGCCTGTCTGTCTGAGACCTCTGTGTCTATTACTCTCTGTCTCTGTTCTCTTTCCTGCCTGTCTGTCTGAGACCTCTACGTCTGTCTGTCTCTCTGTCTGTCCTCTTTTCTCTCTCTCCTCTCTCTCTCCTCCTCTCCTCTCGTCTCTCTCTCTCTCTCTCTCTCTCTCTCCCCTCCTGTGATGTCGCAGCGCTTCGAGGTCTTGACAGTGTCGCGCAATTCCAAAGAAATATGTGCTGCATCATACGCGCCAAAGTTTGTTGTTTTTTTAACCCCCCCCCCCCCCCTTTTCCCCCCTTTCCTCTCTCCCTCTTCTCTCTCTCCCTCTTCACACACACACACCACACACACACACACACACACACACACACACACACACACAGAGGCGCCCACACAGGTGTATACTAAAGCAAGCAAATGTTACACAAACAAACATGTACGCGTAGGCACGTTCGTTGGTGCAGACGCGCGCGCGATTAAAAAAAACTTTATCACTCACGGAAAGAGATAAGGCAATGTTTAGTCTTGGAATCTTTGAAGAGACGACCAAACACAGTTACACATTACAGAGACTGAGAGAGAGACAGACAGACCAACACAGTGAGAGAGAGAGAGAGAGAGAGAGAGAGAGGGTGGAGAGAGAGACGATAGGGAGAAAGAGGGCACAAAGCAGAGTGGAGAACTTTTTGTACTACACCGAACAGCGTGATCGGGAGTAATTGCTTTCTTTTCAAGCTCCGCTGTCTGATAAGGCGAGAGTTCATTAACCGATGGAGGCTGTCACTGACTCTCTCTCTCTCTCTGTGTCCATCCATCTGGTCCATCATGTGTCTTCTCTCTGTGCGTTCTCTCTCCTCTCTCTCTCTCTCTCTCTCTTCATTCTCTCTGTGTCCATCTACCTGCCCAATGTCCTCAGCTGTGCGTTCTCTCTCTCTCCTCTCTCTCTCCTCTCTCTCTCTCTCGTCTCCATCTCTCTGTGCGTCTCTCTCTCTATTTGTGCCTGTGTGTGTCCAGCTACCTGGCTCAACGTCTCTCCCTCTGTGCGTCTCTCCTCTCTCTCTCGCTCCTTCGTGCTCTCGTCTCCTTCCTCTCCTCCTCTCGTGCGTTCTCTCTCTCTCTTCTCTCTCTCTCCTCCTCTCTCTCTCTTCTCTCGCTCCCTCTCTCTCCTCTCTCTCTCAAAGTCTCTCTCTCCTCGTCTCTCTCTCTCTCCTCCTTCTCTCTCTCGCTCATCTACCTGCTCAACGTCTTCTCTCCGTGCGTTCTCTCTCTCTCTCCTCTCTCCTCTCCCCCCCCTCCCTCCATCTACCTGCTCAATGTCTTTCTCTCTGCTGTGCTGTTCTCTCTCTCTCTCCGCCAAATCCCTCTCCGTCTCTCTTCCTCTCTCTCTCTCGCCTCGTCTCTCTCTCTCCATCTCTGCTCAATGTCTTTTCTCCTCCTGTGCGCTCTCTCTCTCTCTCTCTCCTCTCTCTCTCGCTCTCTCTCTCTCTCTCTCTCTCTGCGCGTTTATATGCCTTCTCTCCCTCTGTGCCTTCTGTTCGCGGACCCCCTCCCCTTTCCTTTCCGTTTCTTTTCTTTCTGTGACAGTCACTCTGTCCTCATGTTCATTCAGAATCCCGAAAGAGTTCACTTCTTCAGGCCGGCAAATTCTCTTTTTAATTCAAGTAGTTCAATGTTCAATAACTCTGGAATAAAATGCTAAACAGAAATATAAAGTGTATTTGTGAGTGTGTGTGCGTGCGTGCGTGCACGCATTTGAGAGAGAGAGAGAGAGAGAGAGAGAGAGAGAGAGAGAGAGAGAGAGAGAGAGACCGCAGACCACCCCCCCCCCCCCACCCACACACACACCCAGAGCTACAGGCAGGCAGACAGACAGACAGACAGACAGACAGACAACACACACACAACACACACACACACACACACACACACACCACACACACACTCCCCCAACGAAGCGTCCACCTAGGTAGCAGACTAATAAGCGACCAGACAGACCGACGACCCCTGAAGCTCCTAGCCATCAGCCCAGATGGCGTTCACACCAGCACCGAGCAGGTCCTCGCCCCCATCACGTTCAATGACCTCTTCCCCTCCCCCCCACCCGGGGGGTGTGGGGGGTGGGGGGGAGATGCTAGCTAAGCAAGCTAAGCTATCTATCCATTCTTCTTTCCATCTGGGGAGGGACGGGGGGAATTGGGGGGAGGGGGGGGGGGGGAGCTCTCTAGCTCTGTCTTGTATCTGTCTCTTCGTTTGAAAGCGCTTCCAAAAGCGTGGCAACTTTACGGGGCACAGTTTGATCCCGTTTAGTATGTCGTTCCTCTTTTTCTTTCTTTTTTTTTTTTCCCTTTTCCCTTTCGTACGTTCTCTCTCTTTCTATGCAATTTTTTTTTCTTTTCTTGGGGGGGGGGGGGGGGGGGGGGGGGGGGGGGGGGGGTGGGGGGGGGGGGGACTCTGACCTCTGAGGTCGGTATGACTGTAAATAATTGAAACTGAAACTGGAAACCGAAAACGGTGTGAAACTGCACATAAGTCTAAATGTTTATTTTGATTGATTTGAGATATAATGAAAACAAACAAACAAACAAAAAAAAACAATGGTGGGTTGCGGTTCTTGATTTTGTTTCGAGTTGGGGGCGGGGAGACGGGATGGAGGGTCAAGGGACTACAGCAGCAAACGTACAGCATTCACAAACACAGGGAGAGAGAGAGAGAGAGAGGAGAGAGGAGGAGAGGGAGAGAGAGAGAGAGAGAGA
>JADBJO010000715.1:449553-454553 GCA_016801955.1 Conus betulinus | reverse complement strand
GGAAGGCACCCAGAGTTCTCTCTCTTCTTCCGCAGCCTTGACCTTCCTCTGGATTGAATCAGGTATCCATTTACTGTTGGGATGACAGGGAGAGATTCCTTGCTGTTACAACACACACACACACACACACACACACATACACACACAACTGACTCGATAGGTGGTTCGAATACATGACCGTCAGGGCCGCAACCGTACGTCCCAACTATTGGATCGCGGCTCACCTTTATAACGTAGCTGGCAATAAAACTTTAGTCTGGATAAACTTTATTTTGAGAAACTTTATTTTCAGATCTACGGCTCTCTTTAAATGTACGCCTACTCTATTTCAGATCTTCGGTCTTTTTTAATTTTTTTCTTTTAATTTTGTAGATAAACTTTATTTTTAGATCCTCGATATTCTTCAATTTCTGCATTTGCCTTGATTCCGTTTTACAGTCTTGGTATTTCATAGTAAAAAACTTCCCCCTGTTTTCAAACTTGCTTCCCGTCCTGATTCGCTAGGTACGGGAAAAAAAAAAGCATGACTCGACCAGCATCCCTTTCAAGAAGCAAGGACTCGACTTCAGCGCTTTCGTCGCCAATTTTAAAATCAAAAAGATCTGTTTCGAGCGCTGGCTCTCTCTCAGGATGGTTTTGGGTCGCCTACTGCCGGTGTTATATGGCCTAATGTCACTGTTTGCACGTGCGGATTGGCTGCACGTGTTGTTCGGTTTTTCAGGTTGTTTACAGTTCAGGGTGCGTTTGCTGACAACGATTTCCATTTGTGCCTGCAGTTGTTTACTATTTCTACTTTAGTATTTAGGGTTGCTAAGTATGGTTTGCATAGTATTAACCATTTTTCTGTTGAACATAGGTTGCATCTTTTTGAAATGTTATTGTATGGTGATGCCCTTTTTTTTATGATTTTCCAGGATATGTTATAGTTTATTTTTTTGTCTCTTAAGTCTCCAAATATATTTGCTCAGTTCTGTTTGGTTTTTGTATTTTACTTTGTTGAATGACTGTTTATGGTTTGCATATCTGGTTTTGAAGTGATTTTCAGTGATCCCTATGTATGTTTCTTTTTCATTTTCTGATGTCACAGTGGCTGGTATATACAATGTTGTTATAGAGGCATTTGTTGCTTAAGGGACACTGTTCTTTTGTAGTACAATTGCAGGATTTCCTTTCTTCACCCTTCTTTGCTGTGTTGCTTTTCATTTTGTTGGATGAATCAATTATATTTTTAAGGTTAGGCATGCATGAATATGATAGTTTGATGGTGTTCTTGTTGAATATTTTGGACAAATTTTGTTCTTTTGGGAAGGATGCTGTCAGAATTTTTTAAAAAATTCTTTCCCTACGTTTGTTTTTACTCGTCCATCATATGGAGGGTTGTACCATGTGATTTTCCTTTTCCTGCTTTTTTTTTTTTTGTTCATGTTGTTATCTGGGTTGTATTGTAGTTTGTAGCTGTAACCACTTTTTTGCAATGCCTCTTGGTATTCTGCTGCTGCGTTGTTGAATACTCTTTCATTATGTGACAGATTAGATAATCTCTTGTTTTTATGCCATTGGGTATGGTTTTTAGTATAGAGATGGTGGGGTGGTTGCTATTGATGTTTACATAAATGGGAGTGTCATTAGGTTTCTTGTATGGTTTATATATGTAGTTGTTGAGGTCAAGTTTATGTCTAAGTAGTTCACTACCTTTTTGTTTGCTTCGATGGTGATTTTTAAGTTATGGTTTTGGAAAATTTTGCATAGTTCTTTTTTTTTCTTGTTTTCGATGGTTCTTGGATTGTTGTTTAGCGCGGCGAGGCCGTCGTCTCTGTATAGTCCGACTTGCTTTCCGAGTTGTTTTTGGGATGTTGGATAGCATGAACAGTCCGACCAGTTCGCATGTTTCGGCACCGTCATACGATCCCATGGTCACATCAAATGTTGAGTTTCTGTTCGTTTTCTTGATCCATGTTTCATTTCTGCTGTAGAGTAAGTTTTCTGGTGTGGAGAATGATTTCCATTTCTGACCCTGTTATGTCTGTGTGTTTATTAGCAAATTTCAGAGCTTTAGTGAGTAGCTCTTCATCTATGGATGGGTAGAAGTCTACTATGTCGAATGTGATGAATACTGTGTTCTTCTGTTTGTTAAGATTTTTGAACCATTGGATAACTTCATATGTGTTCTTCCAGAGGTTGTATTCCGTGTTGATTTTATGTTTTTTATGGCTTTTTCTAGGATTTTCTTACTTATTTTGCCCAGTTCAGATTTAGATGGGTTTATTAGTCTACATGTTGGGTTGTTGTGGAAATTGGGTTTATGGTCTTTAAGAGTTATGAAGGCTTCTTTTATTGCTGTTGTTTCTACCCTGTCCTTGCTTATCATGTTTGTAAATGGTTTCGTTCGCCGTTGCCACATAAGTTCTGAAGAAACCCAACATAAATGATAATGATGTGAGAAGTAAGAAACTACAGCGACTTCCTTTCTTCCCATTACGGCTGGCTAAGACCAGTGGTACATCAGCATCCACTTCTCAGTCAGATGCTGCAAGGTCAAACTCCTCTGGCACCTGACAAAAACAAACACCCCCACACCTGACAAAAACAAAACACCCCCAAACACGTGACAAAAACAAACACCCAAACACAACACACACGGTGACAAAAACAAACACCCCCAAACACTTGACAAAAACAAACACCCCCCAAACACCTGACAAAAACAAAACACCACCCACCACCTGACAAAAACAAACACCTAACAAACACCGGACAAAACAAACACCCGCAAACACCTGACAAAAACAAACACCCGCAAACACCTAGACAAAAAAACACCCCCAAACACCTGACAAAAACAAACACCCCCAACACACCGGACACAAAACAAACACCCCCGCAACACCGGACAAAACAAAACACCCGCAAACACCTGACAAAAACAAACACAATACAAAACAACCGGACAAAAAAAAACAAACACCCGCAAACACCTGACAAAAACAAACACCCGCAAACACCTGACAAAAAAAAACACCCGCAAACACCCTGACAAAAACAAAACATCCCCAAACACCGGACAAAAACAACGCACCCACCAAACACCTGACAAAAACAAACACCCCCCAAACACCTGACAAAAACAACATCCCCACCACCTGACAAAAACAACATCCCCAAACAGGCAAAAGATCAAAAACTTTTTAACCGGCCATCTTAAGGTCTTTCCTCCCCGTTTTTTTCGGTGATGTCGATGAAATTCACTTTCCCTGCCCCCCCACCCCTACTCTTACCCCCCCCCCCCCCCCCCCCCTCCACGTACCCCACCATCTGTCATGTAACTTTTGATTGGGATAGGTGGGAGTTAAATAACCAAATGGTGCCCCTTCTTTCCAGACAGCCTGACCATGACGTTGATGGTGCCGTTCTTTCCAGACAGCCTGACCATTACCTTGATGGTGCCTTCTTTCCAGACAGCCTGACCGTTACGTTGATGGTGCCCTTCTTCCAGACAGCCTGACCATTACGTTGATGGTGCCCTTCTTCCAGACAGCCTGACCATTACGTTGAGTCACAGGCAGGTCGTGAAAAAGAGGCGCAACAGACAGCATGCATCGGCTTACTTTTTACCTGGGCATCCATGCACTCAGAGAGTGAGGAAAATTCATTTTTGGCATTTTTTTTTTTTCGGTCGAGTCCGTTTCTTTTCCTTACTTCATTCCCCACATGAATCACAAGCCACGAAGTTCGAGCTAACTGTACACAAATGGGAAACACAACAACAAAAACCGCCACCACCACGCACAACACCAGGCACACACACAACCAGGCACACAACCCCACACATCAGACACATACACACACACACACCCGACCGTCAAGACCGACATTGAAAACGCGATTCAATAATGAAGATCTGGTCGATCTCAAAGCAAAGGAATACAAAAAAACCAAACAAGAACTGGAGCCATTATAGTATGGCAGACACATCTTAAACAGACAAAAAAATAGGATACTGAAAGACATATCCATCGGAAATCAGTGTAAAAACAGAGGTACTTAATCACACGACTAAAATAACATTTCAAAAAGGATGAAATAAGATGCAGGAACACTCAATAGTTCAGAAGCAGATAAAATAGTCTACTTGGTTAATTACGGTATTGCAAACCTATACTTAGCTAACCCTAAAATACCAGACATATAGGCACACGATCCATACAGTTAAACAACGCCAGGCAAATCAAATGGAAATCTTGTCAGAAACACACCCTGACACTGTAACACACCCACTGAAAAAAGCGCGACCCGAACAAAGCACGTGCAGCCAGAAGGCCGCACGGGGCAAAACAGTGAACATTGAGGCAGGCTTGAAGTGTGCGAGGGCATCGATGGCGGAGCACCGACGACAGCGCCGACAGCAGGAAGAGAATCATTATTAACTCACTGCCACCAGTGTTCACGAATGAGGGATTGGTATGAGTAGTAGGTAAAACAAAACAAAACCAAAACAAAAAAGCTCCACGTTCCTCTTACCCCGGCGAATATTTGTCATATTACAACGTTTTCAAGCGTGCCGGGCGCGTGCATGCAGCACGCTCGCCGCGCTCACGCACGAACACAGACACACCAACATACATACACGCTTTCATGCACCGTACGAGTGCCCTCGCGCGCGCGCGCGCGCACACCACAAACCACACACACACACGATAATAAAACTTTGCACACAAGACACCACATACGCTCGCATGCACACACACACCCACACACACACACACACACACACACACACAACACACACACACACGTTATCAACCCACAAAATGGATATATATGGAGTTTTAAATCCATTGAAATGAACGTGTAACTTACGCGAACTAATGTATCTAAAGACAAGAAATATTCCCGAACGAAGAAAAAAGACTGAGCGCGACAGGCACACACATAATCAACTACCGTCAGATGTCTTGTAAAAGCGTTACGTAATAAATTTGTCTTCCCTAATCAATGACAGT
>JADBJO010000715.1:432053-442053 GCA_016801955.1 Conus betulinus | reverse complement strand
ATGTGCGGGTGGAGGAGGAGACGAGCGATGGATGAAGGAGGAGAAGGGGAAGTGAACGAAGCAGAAGGATCAGGACAAGAAGAAGAAGAGAAGAAGAAGAAGAAAGAAGAAGAAGAGAAAGAAGAAGAAGACGACAGGAGTAAGAGAGGACAGGAAGAAGAAAGAGGCTGAGAAGAGGAGGAGGAGGAAAGGCAGAAAACAGGAGGCAAGGAGGAAGGAGGAAGAAGATGGAGCTGAAGTAGTTTTGTAGCAGTAGCAGTAGTAATAGTTAGCGAGGATGTTAATGGTGATAGTAGTAAAAGTAGTAAGTACTGACTATGTATAGTAGTAGTAGTAGCAGCAGCGAGTAGTCAGTAGCAGTAGTAGTATGTAGTCGTAGTTGTTGTTGTTTGTAGTAGTAGTGTAGTAGTAGTAGTAGAGTAGTAAGTTAGTAGTTAGTACGTAGTAGTAGTAGTAGCAGCAGGCAGCCAGCAGCAGCAGTAGTAGTAGTAGGAGTAGTAGTAGTGTGTGTGGTTAACTGGTAGTGGTAAAATGGGTGGGTGGGTGGTAGAAGTAGCAGCATAACAGTAGTAATGAGCCAGCGGGGGGGAAGTCGAACCGGAGGAGTGGAAAAAAGGAGGAGATAAAGAAGATTGTGAAGAAGAAGAAACGGAGGAGGAAGAGAATATGAGTGAGAGAGAGAGAGGGAGAGAAGAGAGAGAGAGAGAGAGGAGGAGAGAGGAGAGGGCGGAGATTGAGGAGTTGAGGAGAGATGATTGAGAGATGATCAGGTTCAGTTTCAAATAATTTATTATAATATGCCATGGCCCCGCCTGTTGCCCCTCAAGGGGTGTGTGAACATATTAAACACAGATAACTTGTAAAACAATATAAGACGCACGCAAATCCGCAACCACAATTCAAATGCTGTCACGCAATGAAACAATTCAAAAGCAAACAAGCGAGGATGGATTTGATGACTTGGGAGAGTGAGACAGACGAGGCGAGGAGGAGGAGAGGAGAATGAGAGCGAGAGAGAGAGAGAGGGAGAGAGATAGAGAGAGAGAGAGAGACAGAGAGACAGAGAGGAGAGAAGAGAAATTCCAGCCGCAACAACCACTATAGTATTACTACAGGCTTTAGCGGTGGTCGAATTAGCAGTAACACCCGTATCAGTATCACAGTATCATGACTCGCACAAACTTGTACCTAACCAGCGTTTACACCGACACCCTTGTAAACGTGTGGCAGGTTTGTAGAATTTTGAAAAATAACGTAATAGTACACGAAGTTCTCTGACATTCCGTTGGCCACCTCAAGCACGGACGTCGTGCGCGTCTTGATTATTCGGTGGTTGCCAATCACATAACCGTTACCCTGTTCTCTCATCTACCCCTATCTCTCACCTGTGTGTGTGCTGTGTGTGTGTTAGTGTGGTGTGTGTGTGGTGTGTGTGTGTGGCGTGTGTGGTGTGTGAGTGCGTTGCAGTGCGTGCGTGCGTGTGTGGTGTGTGTGTGGTGTGTCGTGTGTGTGTGTGTGTGTGTGTTGTGTGTTGTGAGCGTGTGTGCAATTGTGCGTGTATGCGCAGTGCACCTGTGGATGTGTGCTCGTGGTGTGTGTTGTGGTGTGTGTGTGTGGGTGTGTGTGTGGTGTGTGTGTGTGTGTGTTTGTGCGCAGTGTGTGTGTGCGCGCGCGTGTGTGTGTGTGTGTGTGGTGTGGGGGGGAGGGGGGGGGGCGGGGGCGGGCGCGCGCGCATAGGAGTGTCACTTTTTTGCGTGTGTGTACGAGTACGTGCGTACGTGTATGTGTCGTGCGCGCTCATGCTTGTGCTTTATCCCCTGTTGCAATTACTCAGTTGTCCACGTTGTACTAACTTAAACCATGTTGTGTCGTACAAAAAAGATTCGGGAATGAAAGTCTGTACCTTCCCTCACTCTCATCCTCTTTCATTTCTCTCCTGTACAAATGCTTAGACTCTCTGTGAAATATAAAAGACAGTTGGTTGACTGCTCAACAAAGCGCTTTAGCATGAAAATGAATTCATTAAATTAGCTTCAATATTTTTACGAAAACAAATTCTTGTGCGTGACTGGAGTACGAAAGGGAAATCCTCATCACCTCATAATCATAGTCTCGCCCTCGGCGAATGTTTGGCCTACGCCCTAACCGCACCCCTCTTACCTCGGTTAAAAGTCTGTCGTTGCAATATCTGTCAGCAAGTTGATTAGATCAGAAACAGGAATGGGCATTACCTTTCCTCAGGTTTGCACATGCACACACACACACACACACACACACACAACACCCACACACACACACACACACCCACACACACTCCACACACACTCTCTCTCTCTCTCTCTCTCTTCCTCTCCTCTCTCTCCCCCCCAATTTCCTTCACAAAGCAGGGCATGGAAATATGGCCTTTATACACATGATATTGCGTAGGCTTAAAAGTCTTTCAGCTTGCTGTGTTTTTGTTGGTTGGTGGGGGCTTTCCTTTTTTATACCAGAAAAAAAACATCCATTACTGGAGGAAACATTGGGGCAGTTTGAAACTGGCAGATTTGTTTACGTTTTTTTTTTCTTATTGTTAGAATTCAGTTTACATTATTTGTTATATAAACCAAGCAACCAGAATGGTCTCACTAACGTTTTTGTCTAAAAAACATAATCAGCACAACAATTGGAAACGGCCATGAAGTTATATTACAGTCAATGTAAACAAAACTGAGAAACTTCGACAATGATTGAAAACTGACGGCCTCTGCTTGCCTTGATTTCTGACCGAGATTGAATATCACTGTGGGGTGATGATTGAGAACACACACATTGACCCATAACAAAATATTGGTGGCTCAGCTCCCCTTATTGACCCCCCCCCCCACCCCCCCCATTGACCCCCCGCCCCCCCCCCACCCCCCACACCCCACCCCCCCCCCCCCCCCTCCCCCCCCCCCACCCCCCCCCCCCACTACACTTTTCCTCCCCCCACTTTACAGGGCCGGATCCTGGAGGTGGGGTAATTTAGGTTCCAGACCCTCTCGCAACGCTTTTTACCCCTTGTGTTCTGGTGTGCGCTGGATTCTCCTCTCCTCTCTTCTCTCTCATCTCTCTCGTCTCTCGCTCTCTTCTCACCTCCGGGTGGGCTCATCTCAAACCTCTCCTCCCTCCCTCTCAATATTCCCTTGGTCGTCAATGTCCACTCCTTTCCCAGTCCTCTCAGCTCTCCCCCCCCTCTTCTCCCGTCAATCCTTGGGTGCGTCCACACCCCCGCTACCCTTGAGCTTTTCTTGCGGGGGAAAAAAAAACCCTTGCATCACCGGGGCTAATTACAATTTCTCTCTCATGTCGCTGTTCTCATCTCACCCTCACACACATGAGCAGAGTGAACAACACACACCACACACACACAAACACACACACACCCACACCCCACAATCCACACACACAATCACACATGCATCCTCACAAATACACAGGGCCCGACCCTGTCTTACCCCCTGCCCCCATCCACGGACTTAACCGCAACCTCCCCCTCCTCCTTCCCTGGCCATCTCCCTACTGTGTATTAATTTTCACGGGCACAAGTTTTCGTTTCGGACCAACACCCATATAGTGTATCCCTCCGTTTCCACACACACAGACACATATCACGAATCTGTATCAATCGTAATATGAAATCACCGACTTAACGAACAAAAGTCAAAGTTGATCGACGTCGTCACAATTCAAAGACTGATAATGAAATAATGCAGGTAATTAAGACGAGTACAGAAGCAACTCAAGCCCTTCCCTCCCCTCCCCCTATCTACGGGTCCTCCCAGATTTAAACTCGATAAAGAGAGAGCCAACTGGCGGTAACTAACAGTTCTCGCAAAGGGAAGAGGTCACAAACGCCTCCACTGTTCCAGAAACACTGATGTGCTTACCTACCTGCCGTCAAACGAATCACCGCCAGTTGACACGGTGGACAGGACAAAACCTCACGCCTACATGTCAACACACAAACCAACCTACCTTCTTCTTGTCCACGGAGAAGCGCTGCAAGCCAAGAGCCACTGTCACTTCCAGCACACTCCTCCAACCTAGTCTTCTCCTCAGACGCAGAAGACTGTAAGAAAGCCTACACACACCGGACCACAGACGCAAAACACGCGCCACAACACTACCAACGAACGTCGACCACGCCGACACACCTCTTCTTGCCCAGTGATCGTAGCGACACACAAGCCGCAGTTAAAAACCCCTCACGTTGCCGCCGCCCCAGCCCGCGCCTCCGTGCGAAGGGAAGAAGAGAGGACTCGCACCACCCAAACAGATAGCATTCCTTCACAATAGCTTGAACTCGCTGTCCGTTGTTCCGTTTTCCGTGAGCTTTTTCAAGCCATGATTGTGTCGTCACTGGATTTCCGCTCGCTGAATGTCAGCTCGACTCGGCTCAGAGAGAAAATCAAGAACATCCAGAGCCGAGCCCGCTCTCCGCTTGGGGAAAAAATCGGGGACACTCTTCATCCGCTGTTGACACGCACACACACACAGCACACACCGGCTTAGCGAGAGCCTAGCACAAGCGCTCGCTCCCGCTCTCACTCAGCAACGCTGTTCGTTTCGCGTTTCGGTCGCATCGATCGTGTCGTGTGCGTGCGGACCTAAATTTAGAACTTGAAGAAACGAACTACCTAGCGCCACCGTTCGGGGGTGGGGGGCCAAAAAAAGAAAGAATGGAAGAAAGAAGAAGGAAAGAAGAAAGACTGGAAGAAAGCCAGTGTAAGGGGGAGGAACTGGATTAACGCTCACCTGTGATGAGGTCTGAAGCAGTGCCGTCCCTTGAGTTGAAGCAGGTGCGGGCGACAGGTGTGGGTTGTTGCGAAAATCAGTGTTCGTGTTACAAGTTTCCACGGATATTCGTTCGGTAGAACGAGAGAGCACACGCACAGCGCGCGCGCACACACACGCACACACACACACACACCGCACACACACACACACACACACACACACACACACACACACACACACACACACACAACACACACCTGAGCTGTAGTTATATGCCTTATTTGTTTGTTTGTTTGTTTGTTTTGTTTTTAAATGAAGGCCGGTTGTTAAAAAAAAAAAGCTGTAAAGCGTATTCTTGAACCCTCATTAAAGTAATTTTGACACGACTTCACACACACACACACACACACACCACACACACACACACACACACACACACACACACACACACATACACACGCACACACCACGCACACGCACACGCACACGCAACTCCCCGATTAACCCTCTCTTTATCTCTCTGTCCCTCATCTTGCTCCTTCCTTCCCCTCCCTCATCTCTTTTTTCTGTTCATCGACCCTCTCTCCATCTGTCTTTCGTTATTAAACAGCCGTTCAGAGTGCACTGTTCTATTATACTATCATCCTTTCTCTCAAAGCAGTTTTGGGTTTTACTTGTTCATATCCTCAGAATGACACTACCCTTAAGAAACATTTTATCTGTTATTCTGTCTGTCTCTCTGTCTCTCTGTCTGTCTGTTTGTCTGTCTCTCTCTGTCTCTCTCTCTCTCTGTCTCCCTTTCTTTTGCAGATCAACATAGGAGATAATGTTATTCATAAACGATAGAATACAGTCGCATAAGTTATGTCCATTTTGAGGACAGCATTAAAAAAAAAAAAAAATCTTTATAATAACGGCGTTTTCCTGTTACGAGGATGGTGAGATGCAATAAATCATGTTCTGATCATAGAAACAAGCAATATGGCCAGTAAATATTAAAATGTCGTCCTATTCATTAACCTCTTCTCTTCTTCTTCTTCTTCTTCTTCGTTTATTTTTAAAACAATAAGACACAACTACCACACCCACACACCACACACCACACCAAACACCACAGCCACACACACAAACACCCACACATAAGAAGCCGCATCGCGGGCGCGCGAATGGCGCGCGCCGCCGCAGCACGAAATCAATATAAAAAAGAACTATAGTATATGAATTCAACCTTTTTTGCAACACCCAAATTATGACAGCCAAGAATTATTTTCCAGCAACACACGGAATGATACGCGCGCCGCTTGCGCGGGGAAAAGAGCGCGGGGGAGAGCGGGGGGGGAAAACCAGGAAAAAAAAAAAAAAAAAAAACCCATATTATATATATAGAGATATATATATATGATATACTAATACATACTTATATCTATATAATATATATGCTATATATAATATAACAGGGAATGCAAATTTTTTGCAACACCCAACTTCTGAAGTAGTAACAATTGTCTCAACACCACGGATTTTTTATTTTGATATATATGTTATATTATAAAAACGTCACATTCACCTGTACCTAATTTTTTTAAAGCTGTGACGTATGCTTTGGTTTTTTTTTTTTTTTTTTTTACAGCAACTGTCTACGGGGCTTTGGGGGGCATGGCTTTTTCTCGTTTGTTGTTGATATTTTTTTTGTTTTTGTCGGCGTTTCATAATCATCATCATCAACACCGCCACGTACTGCGTCGATCCTCCTCATCCTCATCATAATCATCATCTATTTTAAGTTCAGGTTTCCCGTTTTCCGTTTTCGATCTCTAATTACGCCAGTAGCGCACAGCCACCCAGCCGGAATCCCGATTCCACAGCCCGGGACGCACCATGACGACACCGACCTCGTGGCGGGTGAACACAAGTAATATAACTTCTTTGTCTCATAAGTCGTGTTTTCACGATTTCTCCAAGGGTATCTAAAATTAAAGCAATTTCTTATTTCAGTTTACAATTTATATAAACATTCAAATTCTGGCAAACTAACAACAACCAACAAACAACCCAAAAATGCAAAACATAATGAAGTCCCATTATTTTATTTTTGTCTGATCTAAAAAACTAGTCGCAGTTTCCCTAACAGATGTAATGTTTTGCACCTGCCTTTCCTCGTTTTTCCCTTATTTTCCAGAAACCAATCGGCCCACATTGTAAACATCTCCACAAAACATGGTTCTAACTAAAGGCTGTCCTGACATGGGTTTTGATGGATCAGGGTTTTAAAATGCCTATAAACTAAATCATAAAACGACAGAATTTGTTGGTAAGATGATATTATTATATTTGTCTGAATCTGAAAGTATAGGGGTGTCCATAACTGTTTTGTTTCGCTGAAATTTGGTTGAAATCTTTTGTGAAAAAGTTTTTCTGACAGTTAATTTCTATAAATTTAATATTACTGTCCCATTTTTGACAGAGGCATTTGGCTTTTTTTTTTATTCTCGCCAACCAACAAGGATATTGTTACAGTATAGGGATCGTATAGCTAGTCTCCTAATAATGGCAGCGAAAGATAATATGGCTTATTAAATATGAACTTTTGTTTTTTTGGCAATTTTCACAGGTAATATCTGTAGTGGCATATGTACAAACATTTTCTTTCAAAATATATAGCCGCCTGTAGATTAAAAAATAGTGTTTGCTCATTATATTTTAGGAGTGAATTTAGCAAATGAGCAAATAACTGCCATCTTCCTTGGGAAAAGGAAAAAAGCGTGATGCTTTTGCTTTTGCCCACAGCCCAGACGCGGCAAGGGAGGTCATATACAGGGCTTTCACCCACGTTAAAATTAACTCACAACGTCATCAACAAAAAAAAAAAACAACAGCAAACAGCACACCCAAAAACAGGAAAAACCTTTTACCCACCCCCAAAAAAAAAACAATGTAGAATAAGTTCAGTTCACCAATCCGTTCTATTAGTAATATCTGCTTTTAACAAAATCAAGTCTGGACTGGTCATCTTTTAGCTTGCAACGTGGCCACCAATGTTTTCACTTGGATGTAGCATTTATTACTTGGCGGTTTTCTCTGCTTTCTCATCCAGGCCTGTATAAATACATTGTAAAAATGCGGGAAACGCCTTTACTTCCCCTTCTCCCGTTATATTTCTTTTTTATGACTAACGTTTATAACAGATCTGCTCTAGATCCTCGTCCTTTTTTCCTTTCCTTTTCTCATTTTTTTCTCCATAACTATACAATCTTCTTACAAATAAATGACATTTAATGGCCTGTAAAAATAAATCTGCTATTCAGTTTAAAAAACACCCCAAAAGCAAGTTCCCTGCTAATCTCTATTAACAAATACAATGAATTTTTCATTTGTTAGAATATATAGATTAACGATTTAAAAGCTACTGTTCTTCTAAATGTACGCTTAGTATATATAAGTATTATCAACATTTTTTTGCAGTCATTGGGCAACAACCAAGCTGCTGTTCTGTACGTGTGCTGGAATGGTGCTTGGTAGCTTATCCTGGGATTATATTATATTATATAAATATAATATATATTAATCCAAACTAGCTCATAGTGCTTTATATTTCTGAAAAAAAAAAAAAAACCTAGTATAGGCATATGTATCATCCCTCGACACAGGTTTTTTAGTTGTTCGTAACTCAAATTCCTAATATTTTGATTTCTATGAAATTCGCATTCATATCGATATATGAATGGGCATCTTTTTTTTTTTTTTTTCATGGCACTTCAATTTCTATTTAGCATCTGACAGCATACCCAATTTTATTTAAGACAGTTTTTTGTCTCCTGAGCCAGACAACTGATCTCCGTTTTGTAATGACTTTGCGTGAGTGTCATCTAGCAAGCTGATTAACTTTAATTCGGATTCGGGCATAGTATAGGAAGAAAAATTCCACCTTTGATATCTTGTTTGTCTGATCTCCTTTACCCAAAATTCCAACTCAAAGTCTAATTCTAAAAACAAACTGAGGAGAGCGATTCTACCGTTTGGCTATTTATACAGTACAAGTGGTTTTAATGTTGTTTAAAAAAATGTTCTAACTTCTATCGTCGAACGCATCAAAAACATTACCATAGAGAAGGCCATATCCCTTTAAAAATACTTTCAATCATACAGTTCCAAATCACTTGTATCAAACGAGAATCAAACGCTTTTTTCAACATCGAAACATACATAACAACAGTGCCCCGCCAAAGGGCGTGCCGCACCATTCGGTTTAAAATAGTAGCGTCAAATCGTATATACGACGTCTATTGTTCTCTTCTCGAACTCATGTGCCGGGTGTAAAAATTCCTTGTTTGAATCTTCGTTGATTGACTTGGTAATACTAACTACTATGGGCGTACGCAAGCGGACCCAGCTTTTATAAACAATTAAATATGGGTTAACAGGCCGTCAATGTTTATTGTATTCTTTAGTCTCACTTGTTTAGAATACAGGATTAGCCCATTAGCCACTCCTTTAGGGGTCACAAACAGTTCTGTCTTTCTAGCCTTGGTCTTTACAGTGATTTATAAAACTACAAAATCCCTGTTCGTATTCGCAGATCAAAAATTATCAGGTTAATTTGTCAGCCTTATTTTTGTCATATTCTTGAATGTCTGGCGCGTAGCTTCGCTCATCCTCACAACTACTGTTCCTCCGTATCAAGGTCTCTGGAACTTTCGAGGTAGTTTTGGAGCTCTACAACTATAGCTTACCAAGCCACATTAATGTCCACTCTTTTTTTCGGCTCTAATTTGCTTAATAAAATAAAGGCGCTTCCTTATGTAATGTCTTTTGCAGCTCCTGCCGACATCTTCCCCCGGTCGGCTACATAGCAGGTTATGAGTTCTTCATTCTATGATCACGTTTCTCTAATCCTTCCATGAAAACAATCTGTAATGCTTTCGGCACTATGAGAAATCCCATTAGCTGCTGTTCATATTCTTAATAGCGACATCCTGAATTTATTTTCTATAATAATGATATTGTTGCTACAAAGTGTTAGCAAACAAGGTCTTTTCCTCCAGTATTGTTCCTACTAAAGTGTAGAAAGGAATTTTTTTTGCTTTCTTCTCTGACGTTGTTCTATAGCAAAGATTAGGGAAGGAAATTTTTTCCTTTTCTGCCCAGCAGACGTTGTTCTACAAATAGTAGGCAAGAAATTTAATGTTTTTTGTTTGTCCAGACAGTTTTCTAACAACGCGTTCGAAGGAAATGCTTTTCT
>JADBJO010000715.1:427500-430647 GCA_016801955.1 Conus betulinus | reverse complement strand
GGATTTTTTTTCTTCCAGACGTTGTTCTACAAAAGAGTAGGAAGGAATTTTTTTTTCCAGACGTTGTTCTAACAAAGAGTTCGAAGGAAATCTTTTCTTCCAGACGTTGTTCTACAAAGTGTAGAAAGGAAATCTTTTCTTCCAGACGTTGTTCTACAAAGTGTAGAAAGGAAATCTTTTCTTCCAGACGTTGTTCTACAAAGAGTAGGAAGGAGTCTTTTCTTCCAGGCCAGACGTTGTTCTACAAAGAGTAGGAAGGAAATCTTTTCTTCCAGACATTGTTCTACAAAGTGCCATTATCTTATCTTTCCAGGAGACATTATTCTACAAAGTGTAACAAACAGATCCTTTCCTCCAGACATTGCTGTACAGATAGTCCCAGACATTGTTCTACAACTGTAACTAACAGATTGTTTCCTTCACACACTTGTTTTACAAAGTCTTCTGGACATGCTCTATGAATTGCAGTGAACAGATCTTCAACTCCAATTAGCGTTCTACAAAATGTTGCAAACAGATCTTTTCCTTTAGATGTTGTCTTCAAATTGTAATGAATAGATCTCTTCCTCAAAACACTTTTCTACAGAATGCAATAAACAAGTCTCTTCCTCCAGACATTGTTCTACAGAGTGTAGTAAACATATTCTTTCCTACATGCCCCCCCCCCCCCCCCCCCCCCTCTCCAGAAATATAGGAAGCAGATCGCCCCTTCAATACATATTCTACAAAACATGACAGACAGATTCCTCCCCCCCCCCCCCCCCCCCCCCCCCCCCAAGACATTATTGTACAAGGCGTAACAAACAGATATCTTTCTTTAGACATCGACCTACAAAATGTAAGTAGAAACAGATCTCTTCATCCAAACCATGTTTTACAAAGTGTAACAAACAGATATCTTTTTCTCCAGATGTTGCATTACAAGTGTAAACAGGTCTTCCCCCCCCCCCCCCCCCCCCCCCCCCCCAGGCACGTTGATAAAGTGTAATAAACATATCGTTCCCCCCTACATATTGCTCTACAAGGAGTGACTAACGTAACATTTTTTCTCCAAGCGTTATCGTACGAAATGCAGTAAACATATACCCCCCACAACTTATAGTAAACAGATCTTTCCCTTGTACATTGTTCTACAAGTAACAGATCTTTTCCTATATACATTTTTCTACAAAGCGTAGTAAACAAAATATTTCCCTCCAGACGTTGTTCTACAAATGTAGTGAAGAGGTATTTGCCTACACATTGTTCTGCAAAGCGTATTAAACAGTTTTTTTCCCCATACACATTCTTCTACGAAGTGTAATAGACCATTTCCTCCAGACAATATTCTACAAAGTACAGTAAACTGATCTCTTCCTCCAGACATTGTTCTACAATGTAGTAAACTGATCTTTTCCCTTCAGACATTATTCTACAAAGCTTTGTAAACAGATCTTTCCCTCCAGTTGTTGTTCTTTAAAGTTTTGTAAACAGATCTTTTCCCCAGTCGTTGTTGTACAAAGTGTAGTAAACAGATATGTTCTTCCAGCTCCCAGACATTGTTCTACAGCTTAGTAAGCAGATCTTCTCCTCCACACATTGTTCAACAAAGTGTAGTCTTCGGAAATCACTCTCCAAACTGCAAAAACAGACACACTCTTCCAGACATGATTTTGCAAACTTCAATAAACCGATCCTTTCTCCCATACATAATCTTTATTTCAAGATATCATTATGCAAAGTTCTAGATGTTATTCCACAAAGGGTGGCGACAAAGAGATCTTTTCTCCCAGACATCATTTTACGAAGTGTTAGCATAAACAGATTTTTCATCCACACAACTTATCGTACGGTATAATAAACTGAATTTTGTTTTTCAACAGGCATCACTCTGCAAAGTGCGATAAACATATCTTTTCTAGCAGACATCATTCAACAACATCTCATGGGCAGAAATTTTATGGCAGCCTTTTTGTATTTATTTTAAAGAAAAGCGTTTAAAAGCATTCTTCAGTAATGGCGATGCACATACAACGTTAGCATCCATTTGTCGGGTTTTCCTTCTCAATTGTCCTGGATTCAAATTGTCTTCGATTGGGTTTTAAAGCTTACTGAAACATAAACATATGAGTTGATGACAAACAAAACAAAACTTCTCTGTCTGTCTCACTCTCTCTCGCGCTCTCTTCTTCTTCTTCTTCTTCTTCTTCTCTCTCCTCGCTTCTTCTTTCTTCTTCTTATTCACACCCTAAACAATCATCATACATCAAGGCTACAAGTCCATTGAAAACAACAAACAACAAACAAAAACAAACAAACGAATGTAAGTGTCACAGTCCAGAAAGGAGAGAAAAAAAAGACAGAAAGATAAAAAGAAACGAGAGCAACACTCACTTGCGAGAAAAGACAAGAACAGAAAAGTAAAAATGAAATTTAAAAAAAAAAAAAAAAAAAGAGCAAGCGAAGCAAGCGAGTAAGGGGGAAAAAAAAGAATGATTGTATTACGTTTTAGAATTGTAGAGAGCTTTGCAAAAGTTCTTCTGAAGTTTTAAAGAGGCGGAAGTTATACGGATGACCTAAACAATGAAGGAAGAATGAAAAAAAAAAAAAAAAAGAGAAAGAAAGAAAGGCATGGAGAAAAGAGGGAAAGGAGGAAGGATGGAATGGGGGTTGGGAAGGGGGGGGGGAGGGGGTAGAGTGGAGTCATAGGGAGAAATAGATGGGAGAGAGATGGGAGAGAGAGATGGGAGAGAAGGAAAACAAACCCAGAAGTCGGAGGTAGGCGGAAAAAAAAAAAAATAGAAAGAGGAGGGAGGAAGGAAGGAAAGATGAGGGTTGGGAAGGGGGTAGGGAGGGAGGGGGAGGGGGCAAAGTTGTAAATCAACGAAGAACAAAAGCGAAGATAGACGGAGGGAAGGGAAAGAAAAAGAGAAACTCTTGCAGGAAAGAATGTGAGCAGAAAGGGAAGCAGAAAGGAGAGAGAAAAAAAGCAAAGACACGAGGGAAGGTAGGAGGAAAGAGGGGAAGGAATGATGAAAAGAGGAAGAGAAATTAGGGAAGGGAAATCTTAGGAAGGAAAAAAACAAAGAAGGAGGAGGAAGCGGGGAAGAATGAGGGGAAATGAGAAGGGCAGAAGGGGGATTAGGGAGGGAAGAAGGAAAAAGAAAA
>JADBJO010000715.1:417500-422500 GCA_016801955.1 Conus betulinus | reverse complement strand
TGCCTGCATCTGTGCGATAGCAATATTTATAACATTTTGACAATAAGAGACACAAAGTGAACAGATAGCGACAAACACATGATCAGTACCTCTGGAAGAAAGTGAACAGATACTTACAAACATAATGATCAGTACCTCTAGAGAAGAAAGTGAACAGATACTCACAAACATAATGATCAGTACCTCTAGTAGAAAGTGAACAGATACTCACAAACATAATGATCAGTACCTCTAGAAGAAAGTGAACAGATACTCACAAACATATGATCAGTACCTCCAGAAGAAAGTGAACAGAAGAAAGTGAACAGATACTCACAAACATATGATCAGTACCTCCAGAAGAAAGTGAACAGATACTCACAAACATATGAGCAGTACCCCCAGAAGAAAGTGAACAGATACTCACAAACATATGAGCAGTACCCCCAGAAGAAAGTGCACAGATGCTCACAAACATATGAGCAGTACCTCTGGAAGACAGTGAACAGATGCTCACAAAGATGATCAGTACCTCTAGAAGAAAGTGAACAGATACTCAAACGTATGATCAGTACCTCTGAAACTCTAAGGTTTGAAAAAAAAGAACCCGCCGTTCATCACTTCCATTTAAATGCAGAAAGTAGTCATAAAAATGTGTAAGGAAAGAATGATAGTTAAACACACACACACACACACACACACACATACGCTCGCGCGCGCGCGCGCGCACACACACACACACACGCGCGCGCGCGTGCGCGCGCACGCACGCACGCACGCACACACACACACACACACACACACACACACACACACACACACACACACACACGCACACGCGCGCGCGCGAGCACACGCACACCATTCGTGAAAGTGAACATGTGTGCGTAGCAGGAGAGGGATAGACCAAAGGGAGAAAAAGTGCACAGGGATGGCAGCAGGACGGGGGGGAGGATGGAAATAAGGGGTGGGGGGGGTAGGGGGGAGATGACGGAATGGGGGAGGGGAAGGGGTGGAAGGAAGGGGCGTGGGTATGAATGAGAGCTCTCGGCAATGCATTAACGACGGTCGTCTGCCAATTTGAACGACATCATATTATGCACAAAATTATTTAAGATTTGGCCTTGGGACTAATCCGAAGATTCGGGTTCTGAGACTGACGTAAAGCAAATCGGCTGCTGGCACCAAGTCGCTCATTTGACAGCTCCCACCACTACCATCACACCGCCACTTCCAACCCCGTGGCATGGCAGTCTATCTCCGTCAAGTAACAATTGTATTATAAACCTCCCTGGATATCAATCCTGTCCGTAAAAGAAATATTTAGAGAAAGAAAGGAAAAAAAAAAAAAAAAAAAAAAACATTAATCCAATCTTGTAAAGTTCACTACCAGCTCTCTCAACGGACATTTTATTGATACAGCGTGCGAAACGAAAGAGGCACAAACACACACACACACACACACACACACACACACACACACACACACACACACACACACACACACACACACACACACGCGCGCGCGCGCGCACACACACACACACCACACACACATACACACTGACCGACTGACTGAAAACATTTACTGTCAGATTGACATATTGTTGTACTCACACACACAGACATACACACACACACACACACACACACACGCACGCGCGCGCACGCGCGCGCGCGCGCGCCATTTAACCAGTCAGGCCAGCTCTACAGATATCGTGGTTCCCCACCCCCTCCCCCCCCCCCCCCCCCCCCCCCCCCCCCCCCCCCCCCCCCCCCCCCCCCCCCCCCCCCCAGCCAGCACAGCCCTGGATTCCATTGTGTTTACAGTGGAACATCTCGATTTAAAAAGGATTTTTTTTTTTTTCTTTTGTCGTGGTGGAAGTCTCTGCAGTTATTGCTGGCAGGCAGTTCCAGACTGGGACGGTTCTTCGAAAGATATTCGGTATGAAATATGTTGATTCGGGTGGAAAATCATCCCAGTCTTTTGAGGAGCCTGACAGTGGGTTCTGGAATGAGCAGGGGTGAGGAAATGTTGGTGGAAGAAATGTGGAGAAGGGAGTGGTGATGTCCAGGATTTTGTTGACAGATTGTCTAGAGAAGAGGTAGCTTGAGATCGGTGTATCATGACCGTGATGATTCCCAGCTTATGTCTTGAGGTAGTGCTAGAACGAACGAAACGTTTGTAGAACACTAGTTTCCAGGAACTGTCAAATTTGATAGATTATTTTGAGCAAGGCCGAAGAAAGAAAAAAAAAAATGCTTTCTTTACTATCTCACTGTGAAAATATTCACGCACTGTGATAATAGGACACACAGCGATTCATTCATTTTTTTAAACGCTGAGTGTATACGCCCACCCACGTTTCTTTTACAGGAAAATTGATGAATAACTTTTTATGTTTAATGTGGTGACCACACACCCATATTTCTTTTATGGGATTGTTTCTTAGAAAACGTGGATGTGTTCACGTCCATATTATACAGAGTCGTAATCTTCATTTTATTTGTTCGTGTTTTTCTCTGCTTTCTAAAACAAAAGAACTGAGAAAATCTGAAACGAAGGCTGGGAACAGTAAACAGTCGATAACAAACAAGTAGTGTTACTCTTGCTTCCATGATAAGAACAGTTACAAGCGCATAGCTCTAAGCAAATGCTTGTTACGACACCAAATGGCCTAGCACAAACGCCAACGCTAAACACACAGATAGAGAAGAAGGTCCCCCCCCCCCCCCAAAAAAAAAAAAAAAAAAAAAAAAAAAAGTTCAAAAAAGCTGTGCCAGTCTTGAATAAGTGTGTTGATTTGTTTTTATTTCTCCAGTCGTTGTGTACTTGTGTCAGATGCAGGCTGTATGGCAAGTTTGGAACATCCTTTTTTTTTTTGGGGGGGGGGGGGGGGGGGGGGGGGGCGCGAAAGATTTCCTCGTTTGTTCTGTGTGCTTTGGATTGACACTTGTGGCAGGCGATTTGATGTCCTAAGCAGCACTCGTTTGGAGCTATGGGCATGTAATTATATCACCATGGGAGCGAGAGTTACCTGACTGGTTTGCTATATGGAACTTATACTTGGTCAGAAGATGGGCGCGTGGATAATGATGAAAGTCATGACGTTCCCGCCAGACAAGGCAGTAAACAGGCAAGTGTTCAGAGTTTGAAAACCACATGTCTGGTTGCACAGTCTCCCACGGCATTAAAAATAAGTTAACGCAAAAAACAATGACCTAAACGGAACTGTACTGAAAACTTTTAAACACACACACACGCACATACACACACGCACGCACGCGCACACACACACACACACACACACACACACACACACACACACACACACACACACGAGCTAAACAAGAAACTGCATATTCACCTGCGCATGCGCACATTCCTCCAAAGGCAAGTGATGGATGGATGGTGGTAAGGGGAGCGGAGACGCGTGGTGAAGGAATCTGTGCATCTAACCTTTTTTTTTGCCTTTTTTCTTTTTTTGCATTACAGAGCAATTTTCATAAACAATCTGGAATATTCAGGGGAAAAAAAAAATTGGTTTAAAAAAGAGCAAATAATCGAATCGATATGTATGTCAACCCTGCCCTCACATCTTTGTCAGGAACAGGGGATCAATACCCACATGTGACCTGACTTCAAAGGTTTTTCCGTTTCTAAGTTTACTACTAAAAAAAAAAAAATTCATTCGATCTCAAAACGGCCATCGTTGCCGAATGTGCGCATACCCCCCCCCCCCCCCCCACCCCCCCCCCCCCCCCCCCCCCCCTCCTCCCCAAAGCAACTTGTAATCTATCAGCGCCTTCCTTGCGCTGAACTCAGAAGCAATCTGAAGCGATCAAAGCTAAGTGCATTTTCGTTTTTGTCCGTCTTTGTTTCACCTGAGGAAGACCTATGAGGTCGAAACGCGTTGTGTGTTGTCTTGTGACTCTTTTGTCCACGTTTCTCTGGGCGGTTCGCTGACATTTATTTAAGATTTGTTTAGATTTTCCGCCTGCAGTCGTTTCACTTTGCAACTAGATGTATCAGCATCATGTTTTTCCCTATAGAAATGCCAGTTTGTTTTAATTTTCGGGCGGGCTGCTAACACCTTTCTTCTCTTCCACTAACATTATGAAATCGAAGGAATGAAGGTATGGTAGAACAGTGGCGTCGTAAGCCGATAATATCTGTCTTCCTGAGGAAAACGGTTACCATCTGCAGAAAAAACGTCGACGACAGAAGATAAGTAAGTAATTACAGCTGTTGTTACCATGATCACAAATGTTTTCTCCATTTTCTTTCTATTTTATATAAAGGAAAACAGTTATTTTTAATGAAAAGAAAGCGAAAATAATGAAAATAGTTATGATCGCTGTTATTCCTAAGAATAACAACTGTTTTGTCTGTTTCCCCGGGTCATTATCCGTCAGAAAAATAGCAACATTAGGGACACAGTTTTCGTTCTTGTTGTTTCTTGAAATCACAATAATTATGTGTTCTCTGTTTTCCCTGTTTCCCCGACTAACGTCCCTTTCCTCCTTCATGCGCACCAACACAGATGATCACCGTGCACACACATATGTCAGGGATAACAAAGATACATGTCAGGGATAACAAAGATACATGTCAGGGATAACATAGATACATGTCAGGGATAACATAGATACATATATCAGGGATAACATAGATACATATATCAGGGATGACATAGATACATATGTCAAGGATAACGTAAATACTTAAGTCAGGGATAACGTAGATACGTATGTCATGGATAACATAGATATATATGCCAGGGATAACGTAGATACATATGTCAGGGATAACGTAGATATATATATATATATATACATACATACATATATATGTTCATATATTTGTCAGGGATAACATAGATACATATGTCAGGGATAACATAGATACATATGTCAGGGATAACATAGATACATATGTCAGTGATAACATGGATACATAAAAAAAATCATGTCCGAGATAACATACGTGTGTCAGGGATAACATACATACCTATGTCAGG
>JADBJO010000715.1:392500-407500 GCA_016801955.1 Conus betulinus | reverse complement strand
AGATCAAATTTTAAATGCTTTATGCAAACATATTGCAATCTGTTTGACAATATTTTCAAGGTTAGATGACATAAGCAATGTCGGTCTAAATATATGATGGCTGCCACCAGTACTTCTTCGGAATAAATTGATTTCTGAGGTTGTTCAAAGCAGGACAACAAAATACAAAATCGACATCATCTTCCCGAGCATTTTCATACAATGGACAAATGCGTTCACGTTCAGCATGCTGTTTGTAACGAAAACGATGAACAGCTGTTTCCCCAGACTCCAAAATGAAATCCTGGCATGACGTATGTTGGAACACAATGGAGTGAATTAAACTGCCTGTAAAAGTCAAACCTTGCACTATCCTGTATATGAGTGTTCTACATTTGCCACTTGCAGTCTATCAATCTCGAGCGAAGCATGCGTAAAAAAACCGGTTGTGCTGTTCTACATTTCCCATTTGCAGTCTATCAATCTCGAGCGAAGCATGCGTAAAAAAAACGGTTTGTACCACCTACACCCTGACTGAATCATACATGTCCCCATCCTAAGTTCATGCAGTTTCACTTTCACCTTTTGTTACCCCAGTTTACTTTGCCTCTTTCATCTAAATCATACACAACATATTATCAGCCTTTGTAGGTAGTCTTGACTCTTGCATTCGTGTAAGTTTTAGCCAATAAAGAATACATCTAACTGTCGAATCTAAACTAATCTGACACTTATTTGTCTCACAATATATTAAATAATTCGGCCTTTGCAATGACACACCAAGGAATTTCTTCAGTGCAAACAGACGGACCGTTTCACAGTGTAATGCCACATTATCAAGCCTCCACATTTCAGCACACCATATTGTACAATGGGCTGCACCTGCAAAATCAAACAATTTTAAAAAGAATCTAAAGAGACTAATTTCCCAGTTTAGATAAATGTCGCATTATACATACTACAGCCCGCTCTGCCCTTCTTGCAAGATCTTTACATGCAAGATTAAGGCTTAGGCGTGTTGAGAAATAAATGCCTAATATTTATACGCATTGACAATGGGCATACTTACTCCATTATAAATCCAGTGCTCCCAAACTCCTAGATAACCACCTCTTCTAAAAGACGATAATGTTGCTTTTAGTCATATTCACTTTTAACTGAAGTGAACTAACAGCTCTATGAAGACTATTCAGCTGAGTTCGGAGACCAAGAACTGTTTCTGATAACTGGGCGACATCGTCTGCCAATAAGAAGATGAATACTTGTAAATCTCTGTAAAAAAAATGTGCACCATGTTTCCCTTTTGAAACAACTTCAGACGTTATTTCGTCAATACACAGAGAAAAAAAAAAGATGGGGCTACACACATCGTCTTGTTTCACGTCACTAGTACATTGAATATCTGAAATATTTCCCCCACATCTAACTTTAGCTTTTACGCTGTTGTATACACTCATCATCACGCACTTATATAGCTTCCCACGCACACCGCTTTTTCAAGTAGAATAGGCCATAGAATACTGCTATTTACAGAATCAAAGGCTTTTTTCAAAATCAACGAAAGCAGCATACAATTTACGATTCAAACAAAAACTGTTTTTGTTTAAATGCCATCAAGCAAAACATATGGCAGTTGCGTTTAAAACCAGCTTGGAATTCTCCGGTCAGGTTATTCTCTGACACCCATTCTTGTAATCTATAATTAATAAGCATGCTGTGTATTTCGCTCGCTGCGCCACAGAGTGAAATACCCCAGAGTGTTAAATACCCCGATACATCACCTGTTTGTGCAGAGTTAGAATGATTGATTCTGTCCACTTTTCGGATAAATTCCTATATCAAAAGATTATTAAAGAAAGATACTAAACAACTCCCAAATTAAATCTGATCTAGAGCTTTATTTTGAAACTCCCAAACAATGCTATCTGGTCCAGCAACTTTAGGATTTTTTTTTTTCATTTTCCTCGAAGCAAGTGGAATTTACCCTTAGCAACTGGGCGATTGAAAGTATCGACATCCTCAAAACGCCCCACACGTTTTAAAAACATAAATCATCACTCATCACTAGCACCTATATATTTTGTCAGAGGGTCTTTAAAATGATTAAACCTGGTATGAAACAGCAATACTGTTTACCGGTTGTCTGGTTTTTAAACGAAATCTTCGTACCATTTCCCAAAACTTCTTCTGACTTAATGGACGAGACTAACTCACTCAGAAAGGCGTCATCAAACTGTTTCCTTTTTTTTCCATTGAAAATGTTTGTACTCACGTCTTTTTATGCAGTAGCTGACTCGATCCTTTTGATTGTGCATATGATTTAATTTGTTCAGCAGCTTACGAGCCACTTTTTTTAAAACGCTACACACGGAATCAACCAATCATTACCTGCATAACTCATGTTAGAAATTTGTATGTTTTTTTTCATGCATTCTGCTGCATCTTTCAAACATGAATTAAAAATCAATGAACTATCCAATGCACTATCGATGTCAGTATCAGTAAGGCGAATTGTATCAGACTTTTTTTTTTTTTTTTCTAAAATTCCATTGACAAAATATTACTAAACTAAAATATACATCAGCAAGATCAGCTCTCCAAACTACTTTGGGTAATATGGCTGTTAATGAGAGAGAGAGAGAGAGAGAGAGAGAGAGAGAGAGAGAGAGAGAGAGAGAGAGAGAGAGAGAGAAATGTGTCTGTGTGTGTGCACACGTGAGAGAGAGAGAGAGAGAGAGAGAGAGAGAGAGAGAGAGAGAGAGAGAGAGAGAGAGAGAGAGAGAGAGAGAGAGAGTTGATAGTAAGGTAAAGTAATGTTTCTTATAGCCCAGCCGACTGCAAACGGCCATGACAGGGCTGTCGCCGCGTTGAGTGAAATTGATAAAGAAAACCAATGTAATAATATCGAGAGTGATGTGTTTGTTTGTTTGTTCCTAATCATAATGAGCAGTGAAAGTTCACCTGTTCAAGATATCTCGACAAGGTTGGGAGGTCGTGGGTTCGAATCCCATCAGAGTCATGTGGGTGCCCGACCGGCTCCTACCCAGAGTTGAGTTTGCTACGGCTCAGTTGGGAAGACTGGGACCACACAGTTGAGTTTCATCCACTTAATGGATGCGTTTCTGAGAGTGTTGCTCAAATTTCCTGACCAACACACTGCAGGTGCCTGTATCTCCCGGGCCTGGTTGACGCCGGGATATATTATGAAAGAAAGCGTAGAGTACAGCCCTGTTATGTAGTCTCAGACCGAAATGGAAATCTGTAGCATCATCTTAATCATCCTCATTCTCATCGATCAGCATTAAAAAAAAAAAAAAATGTCTCAAATTCTGTGGCCCTTCATGCCCTGCTCTCATGGTGACCTCAGTTTCGATATCCTCTCACGTCTGTGGCCTTGGTTTGGTTCCGTCGGGGTCACCGTATCGGCGGGTCCATGGGGGCTGTCGTTGGACAGACGTGGTGGCGCCCTCCGGGGGGAGAGCTCACTCACGCCGGCTCCGCAACTATGCAATTATTGTCGTCAGTAGGGGGCTTAGTAGATGGTGTCCTGCGTATGTTAGATCAGAACAGGCGCCACTGAACACCGAAGCGACTCGGCAGCAGTGCAGTGTCTCCTCCGGTGGGTTGCCTCATGACGACATGACATTGACTGCTCCCTGTGAATTGCCGTTGCCGGGGTTGCGGCGGCGGGGCCGACCAGGCTGTAGCTGTGGACAGGGTGTCGGAATGAGCGGCGTGGGTGCACTGTCTCTGAGGCGGTGCAGAGGTTGGGATAGCAAAAAAAAAAAAAAAAAAAAAAAAAAAAAAAAAAAAATCGACAACTCATTATAAAAGACAAAGCTACGATCACAGAAATAATTGTAAGAATAGTAAGGACGGTGATGCTTATGATGCTTGTGATAATATTGTTGTGCTGCTGCATCTGCTGCTGCTGCTGCTGCTGATAACGATGCTGCCATCAATAATAATAATAATAACAATTATGATGATGATGACGATGACGATGATGATGATGATGATGATGATTATAGTAATAAATGCACAGTTCGGTCTTCTGAAAAAATCTAACATAAAACAATATGTAGACGAGCACTTACAAACGCACACGCACACACTCGCATGCGCTGGCAGACAGACAGACAGACAGACAGACAGACAGACACAAGTACGCACACACGCACGCAAACACGCATGTAAGCACACTTAGAAGTGCTGAGAGAGAGAGAGAGATGATAGAGCCCTTAGAATGACTAGAGAGAGGAGAGAGCAGACAGCTGAACAGAGATCTGAGAGAGAGAGAGAGAGAGAGAGCAGAAAGAAATCATATTTTGAATCGTGGGTAGGGTGGGGTGTGTGATTGAGATTCAAATGTTTTATTAATGATCCCCATAGCTTAGAATGGTTAACGTGATTATTCATCGCAGACTTGACACTGGTCTTCATTATGAGGAATAAACGTCTCGCTTCTTTAGTTATTCTTGCTTTATGCAAGCAGACAGCTAATGAACAGTAATCCAATTCTATGATGGTATTGACATAATTATTCGATAAGACAAGGATTATTGAATAACTTTCGCGGGATGACTCACAATGGGCTCTTGATATTGGACAACACAGAGCAAAATGAAAGAAATCATATTTTGAATCTGTATGCAAAAGTCAAAACAAAGCAAAAAAAAAAAAAAAACGAATAAAAAAAAAAAAAATCGGTACATAAATGTTATAACGAAAATGATAAATAGAAATAGCAGACACGAAATCTAAGTATAGTCATAATGTGTTTTTTTGACATGTGTCAATTTTCATTAATACTACATTGATCATACGTAAACAATGTTAAAGACTACGAATTATATGTAAATCAAATCTATCTATCACTGCTTCGTACATAGAAATTCCAAATCTCACCAGCTTCAATCAATCGATCTCTCTCGGAATACCAGAATAAAGCAATATTTATCGCAAGATCTTTGTCCTAAATTAGACAAAGGTCAAAAATATATTCACAGTTTCATCCTCACAATGTTCACACAGTTTTTCTTACCTCTGTTATCTAAGTTGAACAGTTTCGTGTATACTTGAGAGAGAGAGAGAGAGAGAGAGAGAGAGAGAGAGAGAGAGAGAGAGAGAGAGAGAGAGAGAGGAGAGGGGAGAGAAGGAGAAGGGGGAGAGAGAGAGAGAGAGGAGAGAGGGAGAGAGAGAGAGAGAGGAGAGAGAGAGAGAGAGAGAGGAGAGTGAGGAGGAGGAGCCGAGGAAGGAGAGAGAGAGAGAGAGAGAGAGGAGAGAGAGAGAGAGAGAGAGAGAGAGAGAGCAGAGAGAGAGAGAGAGAGAGAGAGAGAGAGAGAGAGAGAGAGAGAGGACAGAAGACAGAAAGAAAAACACGATGAAATATCTTTGCTATGAAGAATAACATAATCCTTGGTGACCTTTTCATACTGTCCTCGCCCATGGGAGAAAAATGTAGAACAAAACGTAAACAAGTATACACTTTACAAACCAACCAACAAAATAAACAAACAACAATCGAACAAACGAAAACTCGAAAATCAATACGCACATATTCCTGCATTCGAGTCACATATCTACAATTCCAAAGACGAATGCCTAAATACACACATACAAGGAGAAAAATAAACAAAGAGACAAAGGAAAAGATGGATGGACAGATTTATATTCAGATATGTTGTTAAGATATTGGCCTTAGACCTTTATGAAGGCGTACAAGAAGACAATGTTACAATACCGACAGAAATCACAGCTACGATCTGGATCACGAGGTACAGTATTGTTCCTCTCATGATAAAGCTGCTTCTCTTAATCTCTAAATTCTTTGTATAAAAACAAGGCAAAATTTAGAACGACTTTTTATGGAGGTTGAAGACATTAACAAACACAATTTTAAGACAAACAGAAATGTAATGAATGCTCGAGAGAGCTGGATAGCGAAGAACAAAGTCACGCCCATTTCTTGTGAATTTTCACGTAATGGACAAAAATAATTAAATTATTGTCATGAAAGACCTGTATTTGTAATAATGGACAACTGATTCCGGTATTACAAGTCTAAACCATGTTGTTCGTATTCAAACGTTTGACAAAATGAAGCTTTCAATAAGGTTGAGGACCAGGATAACTGCAAAAATGTCCGTAAAGATAAAACAGTGTACTATTTTGAATGCAATTAGACCATTTGTGCCAGCTGCAATCGGTTAATCGCTGACGGAAAATATGGACAAAATCAGTAACATTTCCAACATTTGGACTTAACCAAACAAAACAAAACCATATTCAAACTAACAGAGCTGTACTTTAGTTACCAAGTTTTATTTACCTTTGGCATCTACATTGTTAAACAATAATGTTGTATGCTTTGCAATGTATTCTGCCGTTATCCATCTGCCCTAACTTCAGCTAATAACCAATGCATCTGATGGTAGAAACAAGACATTATGGTCTGTTTTGCTCATCATAAGCGATACGTTCGTCCGTCAACAGCCAAGAATTTCTCTAGGGCACATGAACGAACAGATTCACAGTTTATCGCAGCTTTATCAACAACCCCACAATATTTTTTTTAATTCTAATTTATGTTTTAATTGTTCAGCATCATTATGTTTTTATTTCATTCATTTATTCATTATGTTTTTCTTTATTATTAGTACCTTATTTCAGTTATGTTTTTCTCCTCTCTTTATTATTTCAGTTATATTTTCTCCCGTTTGTATCTATTTCAGTCAGTGGGGAGTATTAGTAGCGCCTCTTACCACGACCATCAATTTTTCTTATTCATGATATTCTTATTTACAGCTTTTCTGTGGCACCGCCAATGCGCTTGTAGCACAGCAGTTTCTGATTTGTTCCCGCGATGTTTCTAAGTTTACAGATTACTACTTCAATTTTATTTTGCTCCCCTTCCAATCTCGCGTCAGTTTACAAAGAATTAATCTATCATATCATAAATCCCCTCACACCTCCCTATTCTTTCTCTCTCATATTCTCCCTCCCCTCCCCACTCAACCTCCGTCTCCACCCCCCCTTTCCCCTCTCCCGCCTTTCTACCGATTCCCCTCCTTGAAAGTCCCCATCCCCTGCCTGCCTTCCCCCCCCCCCCCCCACCCCTATTTTTTTAAAGGGAAAACGTTGCAGCTATTTTTTTTTTTTAATTTCTCCCGGAGTTCTACCGTTTCCCCGCTCCCTCATCCCTCCATGCTAGAGTAGGACAACCTATATAGTGGGTTGACCATGATAAGCGACTGACTACCCCCCCCCCCCCCCCACTCTTTTGCGCACACACCCGAATTACCTCTCTGTGTGTTTTGATCTCATTCCCTTTGTGACCATAAATCTACTGTGCAAAGCCTGTGGTTGAAGAGTCAACTGTTATATTGCTTGTTTGTTTCTTTCATTTTCGACTTTCTCATACACCATTCTGTGGTATTTTTCTCCTGTTACACACACACACACACACACACACACACACACACACACACACACACACGCACGCACGCACGCACGCACGCACACACACACACACACACACACACACACACAATCCCTTTTGGCTGTGATCAAACTCACTTCCTACACTCTTCACTTTAACCTGCTTCCCTCCCCCATTCTGTCTGTCTGTCTGTCTGTCTGTCTGTCTCTCGTTTTCTGTCGTCTGTTTTTGAACTGTCCCCAGTTCTCCACTTCTCCACTTCTCTTTCTCAGAGAGAGAGAGAGAGAGAGAGAGAGAGAGAGAGAGAGAGAGAGAGAGAGAGAGAGAGAGAGAGAGAATTCTAATATATAATAATAATAATATGATAATGATGATGATGATGATGATGATGATGATGTTGATGATGATGGTGGTGATAAAGAATTTAATGACACGTGTTTTCAAAATTACTTTTTTTAAAAGAACAAACTGAATTATTTACTAATTTTTTTGCTGAAAGTAAACATTATTACTTATTTCCTTGCAAGACATAATTAAACCATCCCCGCCATATCTCCAGAGTCCCTGGGACTCGATTTGGGTAACTTAAAAAGTGGCTTTAAGTTTGAAGTCGTATGAGCATGTCGCTTGTGGTCAGTGAGAGCTTAGCTTTTATTTCACAAGATGCTATTCCTGTTATATTTTGAATATCAATATCTGTTTGTTGGAATTAATCTATGTGTGAGTGGGTTTGATGTTTAGAGATGTGCAGTCTTCTGTTGACGACGGTTGATTCTTTTAGCAGGGTAAGCTGAGCATGGTATGGCAATAACTATGAACGAACAGTAAGAGATGGTTTCAATATGTTATCAGAAAACACCATCCCACTGCGTTAATGCTTATCTACCAATTATTGTATTTGGGCATGAAAAAAACAGACCATACTTTCTGACGTTGAGACTAAGTGTTTGATTTTAGGACATAGAAAGTCTTTGCTTTTAAATATTTTTCCTCTCGATTAACTACTAGTTGAGCTTACTACAACATAAATCATTTTTTACGATTATGCCTCAAAAAGGCCTGCACAGCTCTACAAAAAAAATCGATGACATTTGGAAATTAAGCTGAAAGAGCAACATTAAAGTGGAATTCTTCAGGGCCACCGTGGAGTCAGTCCTGTAACAAGGTTCCAACACTTGGACGTTGATAGAAGCCTTGAAGGAAAATCAAGACTGGGCTTATACTAAGATGCCCAAGGTTGTGAATAATATGACATAACAGCAACATGCCAACAGCGAAAAACATACGGAAACCTCCCAAAAAAATAACAACAGTAACAGAAAACTCAAATTTAGTAGACGCTGCGTTAGAAGTAAAGAGGTAACAATCCACAGAAAGAGGACTCAGATTCAGTAGACGCTGCGTTTAAGTAAAGAGGTAATAATCCACAGACTCATCCTGGGGAGCCCAGTCATGGAGACAGATCGAGAGGTAGACACCACGTACACTTCAGGGCCACCTAGAGGAGGCCAGCAACATACCGAGAGAATTCCTAGCCATAGCGATGGATGGCAGAGACGGTTGGAGAGAGCGGGCCATGGATGTCCGACTAAGTCCTGGAAATAGGTGGAGAGGGCGGACAGTGCAACGATGGACTATGTCACGACCCATCTTCACCTTTGCAACGAAGGTGGTCTGTGCCAGTGTAAACCAGACCGTAAGCCTGATTTCAGGAGGCTAGCATGCACAGCATGCATGCCTCGCAGTTTGTGAGACTGATTGCGCAGTATTATTGTTTCCAATGCAGACGGTAGAAAGAACACCGTGTACGTTTTGACGCTTCTTTTCAAACAGTTATCACAATGCCTAGTCTTTTGTGCATTCAGACTTATATGGTTTAATTGCCTAGTTCATCAGTTTATTTACTCTTTGCTGTAAGATTAACGATAGGGGCTGTAAAGTTTGATGAGATGAATGGATAATTGCATCATCAGCACAAAGATTACAGAATGCTCGAATGAAAAAACAAAACCACAGTGAATGTTTTTACACAAAAGAAAAATGAACCAAGAATCGACCCTTGTATACACCACTATTTTGTCAAGGAAAATCAGAACATTTATTGTCTACACAAAATACAGTGTTGACGAAGGTTGAGAACGGAGGCAATAAGCAACACATGTCTGCCCAGATTTCAAAAGCTGATAGCATGCGGGGTAGCAGAGCATGACCGACTGCATTGAAAGCCATCGCGAAATCAATAAGGTTTGCCCCAGTGAACCGATCATTGTCAATGTTTCTCAGCCAGCGTTCCGCACTGGGTGTTTTCCTCTGAAACTTAGTTGGTTGGAATAAAGGAGGCCCAAATCTTGCAATGCGTATGAAGGGATGTAGTTTGTGAATTAGTAATATATGGGACACTAAATTTAATAACATACTTATCTATTTCATCCATACCTTTCATTTTTTTTAATTGGCTGAAGATAAATGATTGCTCGTTAATTTTCGTTGTCTTGAGTGTTGTGTAGCTTGTCTGAAGAAGACCTAAGAGGTCGAAACGCGTCGTGTCTTATCTTGTGATTCGATTGCCTACGTTTTTTTGGGAGAGCCTTAAAAGTACTTTTAAAAATTTGTTTAGATTTCCACTTGCAGTCACCTCACTTTGCAACTTGCTTGTTTGAGTTTTGATACACTGTTTTAAATTTCAAGCGCTACTACATGTGTAGATATGCTGCTTCTTTTAATAAAATTCCGTATGTTCGTATGAATCATTTGAATGATTTCACGTGCAATAATGACAAAATGATTAGTCAGTCCATGAGGAGATATGTTTCGGGTGTGTTAGAGGCTTGCTGCAGATAGTATTTATTAATACAAGAATGACTGGTTATGAGAGAGAGAGAGAGAGAGAGAGAGAGAGAGAGAGAGAGAGAGAGAGAGAGAGAGAGAGAGAGAGAGAGAGAGACACTGAAATGTTATTGAGAGAGAGAGAGAGAGAGAGAGAGAGAGAGAGAGAGAGAGAGAGAGAGAGAGAGAGAGAGAGAGAGAGAGAGAAGAGATGCAATCACACACGATGTCGTTGCTGTTGATGACAATGTAACTACTACAGCCCCAGTCGTAGAGACAGCAGACAATCCAAAGGATTGCCAAAAGAACACTAATCTTTGCCTGAACTTCTGCTATTCACTTCCCCTGGTACACATAAATTAGGTGAAGTGACATGAAAGGAGCGAGGTTCATCAGTATCTAGCGGTATTTGAAGCTTATCAGGGACAAAGATATAAGGAAATTTATGTCAAGGTTTGTGTGTAATGTTTGGCATTCAAACAGTAGAAGAGGATAAAAGTTGAGTCACTAGACCTGCAAACCAATGAAAAGAACCCTTGACAATGCAGAAGCAAAGTGTTTCGACACTGAAAGCTTTTTGTTTTTACTTGAAAGACGAACTGAAAGGGACTAACAACATGGAATAAACAACAATTGCAAAAGAACAGTGACGCAGGTGTGGTTGGATAGCGTCCATGTTTCAGATGATTAATGGCAAGGGTGATGGGAACTGCCTTCTTTGACGTGTGAAGGTAACGATGAAAGTGGAAGTGATGGACACGAGGCAAAGTATGGGTAGTGGAAATGGAGAGAAAGAGAGGACGGCCCCAGGTGAAAGTGACAACAGTTAAAGCACAGGGACCTCCACTTGGTCAGCAGAGACTGGAGCGACACCAGGAGACTGGCTGAGGATGGAACACGGCGGAGCGCATTGTCTGCATCATGTGTTGCACAACGCGTGAGCGACTAAGTAAGTAAGCAGTGAGGAACAACGAAGGAAGAGGGGTAAAGGACGTGACGGTTAGGAAAGAGACGGGGCGTGGGCGGGTCGGCGGGAGGGGACAGAAGATAGAAACAAAGGGGAAGACGTGCAGGGATTATAACTGTACTTGAAACTGGGGAAGGAGAGATAACTGATGGAAAGAGGGGGAAAGACAACGGGACGATGGAGGGGGGGGGGGGGGGGGGGGGGGGGGGGGGGGGGGGGGGGGGGGGGGGAGGGGGGGGGGGGGAGGACAAGGAGGATAACCTAACTTTTGAGACAGGAAAAAGAGATTACACTAAGTTTTTAATCTCTTTCTGGGGACACCATAATGTGACTGGGATACTGCCTTAATGCGCGAAGAATAACAAGCATTATCTGTGCTTATATTCTGCAGCTGGTCTGGAAAAATGCGTGTCACTTTGACTGCTATGGATCATTGTGTCACTTTGATCACAAGTAGGCCTACATGTTGACCAAGACGGGACGTGCACACATCATAGAGTCCAAAATAATCATAAAAAAGTTTAATTCAGTTATGTCTTAAAATTTAGAGGATTTATAGTTTAGTGGTTTGGTGTGAAGATTCTTTTCTTTCAAAACAACTTATCATAATGCTAATGCTGTAACAAGTTAATACAAAAGCAGCAAAGTTTAAAAGATGATGAGGAAACTGTTTTAATGGCAAAAAATTGGTATGTGTATCCACATTATTGTTTGATGCACTCTTACTCGCTGAAAATCAACATAGTCCAGGTCTTACCACTTACAGTGGATTTTGAAACAGCTGTTGACGGCGTTTCATGGGAATCGGCAAGAGAAAAGCAACTGGTGTTTTAAATTTTGATTTTATTTATTATTTGATTCCCGACTATACACATAAGTCATTCAACCTGTGTGTCTTTTAACGGTCAGTACTAGATCTGGTTTAAACTAGAAAGAGTCTGCAGACAGGGTGACCCTGTGTCTCTGTACCCGTATTTGTATGTACTGAAGTTATGTCTTCAATGTTTGGGGAAAATAAAACCATTGTAGGTATAAACTTAAAACAATACTGAAATTTTGTTATAATTTTTTTTTTTTTGCAGATTACACTACCATGTTCCTGGATGGCTTGTAGAAGTCATTCACTGAGGACACACATACATATACGTTTTCCTACATTGAGGGTTAACGATTACAAAGCACAGATGCTACAGACAGGGAGGAAGAACTGTCACATGAGATTTTTGAGAGTCAGGAATTTTCAGTGGGATCCGGGAATCTTTGTATCCTTCTCCACATCATCTAAACGAGAAATCTGTGACGTAAGCTGTACGGTAAAGTAAATAATGTGGAAAAAAATTGGGCAACGGAGAAATAAAGAACGACCAATCCTCTTGGGGGATAAAAGTATGATTAAACTTTGATGATACTGTTCGAATACTTGCTTAAAACATTGGCACTTTTTTGGAATACTTGCTTAAAACATTGGCACTTTTTAATGTGCGTGTGACCGATCCGTGCTGCTATGACGCAATGAGGCAGGGGATTCTGATGAACACTTTGTGTGAACTGCTGTAGCAATGTGCAGATGTGTTAGATGTCTTTAGAAAACTTGAATAAACGAAAATGTGATAATGTATCCAGTATTCATTTGTCATGTAATCTGAAATTCCTTCGCAAAGATGAACATACACAAACTGACAGCATTTTTATGATAACACTCGCAAAACAAACAAACAAAAATCATGTTCAATTGTGGACTGGAAAAATGTCTCTGAACGTACGAATCTGTCTGTAACATTGAGAGTCCGATCTCAGATAGCTACACAATGCTAATAGAAACAATGTTGTGTCCACATCTAACTTTGGGTGGCTCTGTTATATACCAATGTTTCTTGAAAACAGGTGTCTGCAAACAATACTTAGCTTTGAGATTCTTTTTCTATCATGACACGTATATAAGTATGACCTGGAAACATTGTTGTTGCGTCTCTTTCCTGTTTGTTTGCTTGTGTAATTTTCTTTTCAAAAGAGTATGCATGTGTGTGCATAAAAAGATATGTATACTTGAATTTATTCTATCTGTCGTAGGTCGGCTCTGTCTGTCTCTGTTTATCTGCCTATGTATGTATGTATGTATGTATGTATGTATGTATGTATGTATCCATCCGTCTGTCTGTCTGTCTGTCTGTCTATATCTGTCTGTCTGTCTGTCTATCTATCAATCAATTAATTTATCTATCTATGTACCCCATCTCTCTCTCTCTCTTTCTCTCTATATGTATGTATGTATGTATGCATGTATGTGTGTGTGTGTGTGTGTGTGTGTGTGTGTGTGTGTGTGTGTGTGTGAGAGAGAGAGAGAGAGAGAGAGAGAGAGAGAGAGAGAGAGAGTGAGTGTGTGCGCGCGCGCACGTCTGCGCTCCTGCACGAGTGTGTGTGCGTGTGTGTGTGTTTGTGTGTGTGTATGTGAGTGTGTGTGTGTGTGTGTGTGTGTGTGTGTGTGTGTGTGTGTGTGTGTGTGTGTGTGTGTGTGTGCGCGTGCTCGCATGCCTGCGAGTGTGTTTGTGTATTTTTGTGTGGGTCTGTGAATGTAGTTTTAGTTCCTTTTTTAATACACTTGTTATACAGTTCTTTTTTTGCTCTCGGGGGCAGAGAGACAGCTAGTTAAATCAAGCAAACATACACACACAAATCAAACAAACGAATAAACAAAGGCGTGTGCTTGATTTAATCCTTCGTCCACAGATAAATGGTTTCAGTTGATCTTGCACCGTCTCTCTCATTATTTTTTTTCTTCTCTTTGCCTGTCGTGTGTTTTTTTTTTTTTTTTTTTGTATGCTTCATTTCTTTCCTATATTCCCCCCCCCCCCCCTTTTTTTTACCCCCCCCCTTTTTTTTTTTTTACGGTTTTGTTATAGATTTTCTTTCCGTCTTTCTCCCCCCCCCTCCTCCATTGCCTTTTCCTTCGTTTTCTTTCTTATTTCTCTGTAGGCGAAACAAAGACATGTATCTCTGTCTGTTGGCAGCGTGTGTGGTACTTTATGTACGTGTTTGTCATTATAAATGTTGACTTACTGTTTCCACCGATGAAATCGGAGATGTCTTCACAAGACAGACTGCACTGCGATCACATCGTCTACTGCCGACATCAAACCGATCACTGTCCAATGCGCGTAAACGTTTTGGAGGCACAGCTTAAAGTTGAGCCAGAAGCTGATAATAAATGATAACACATCAGATCAACGACCGATTCACTGAAGAGTGTCGCAACTTTGTTTACGCTAAATGTTCGAGTTTGGCCACCAACAGGTGTAGGCTACACGCCACAATTTGTTTTCTTTCTATGTTTTTTCTTTTTTTTTTTTTAATTTATTTTTAAAAAAGCGAGGGGTGGGGGTGGGGGTGGTTCACCAAATCGCTATGTAATGTAAGTTTAGAGCGTGGTATAAATCTGAGCCTATACTTCTTCACCCCAGCGTGTACCGCCCAGTCTGGAGCAACCGGTCGGCAGTACTCCTCACAGGCCCTGAACGTCCAACTGGTAACACACTTTTAGAATGAGGGTACACGTGGGCAAGAAATTTCAATTTTGACATAGAGATTTGGGGAAAAAAAAACTGTCGAAAATTCCGGGAACGAATCTTCGGGAGGATTGTCGCTGGCGACAGATGTCATAGGCCACAGTTTATAGTCTCACAGTTCTTTTCATCCGTGATAGAATCGTCGATTGTTTGGAAATTATTTAGCCTTTTTTTTAACTTATAGGTTACTGTCTACCTGACAAATCTGCCCTGGCGGCACTGCA
>JADBJO010000715.1:340000-387500 GCA_016801955.1 Conus betulinus | reverse complement strand
TGTGGTGACGTCACAATTGTAAAGGCGGTCTCGTCCACCCCCCCTTGAACTCTCAACAAACAACAAAGTCGGTGTGTTTGCTATTGCACAAATTTTTTCTTGCTGACTTTAATATTTTGGCGTCTGATACCGAGCGTCAGGGTTTACTTTTTGATCTAGTGTTTGGTGTGGTGACACTTTCACACCGTATGTAACAAAACAAAACAAAACAACAACAGTCAGAAAGTCCCCAGTCAGACACCTGCCCGGCAAACCATCCTTGAAACGAAATACGAAAAAATAGGTGTGAAAGGATGGAACCTGAAGTGCGCGAGGAAAGACAGAAGGAATGGGAAGAACAAGGGGAGAGAGAGAGAGAGAGAGAGAGAGAGAGAGAGAGAGAGAGAGAGAGAGAGAGAGAGAGAGAGGGTGGGGGTGGGGAACGGGGGAGACAGGTGCAGTAAAGATGGAGTACAACTCGTCTCGCAAACCGGCCTATTCCCAAGACAGGAGACTTCAAAGAAGAGATGAGAATACCCGTCTACTCAATACGCTGAGCCCAGGATGACAACGAAGCTGAGGTCAAGCGCGTGGAACACTTAATTCTCTCCGACATCTCCTATTGTGTCTGCACAATCTTTCTGTGCACCACCTACTTTTGAACTGTCTAACATGAACACAGAGGTATATGAAAAAAGATTTTGATGTTGATAACTACTGAAAATGTGAGCCATATTTTGCATGATACATGCATCACTTACATTACAGCTCTTTATTAACCGAAGTTGTTAGACTATTGTGATGCATCAGTATCGACGTCTTGATTTCAGTATCTTAGTACTGATGTCAATGGAATTTATGGGAGTGTACGATCTCACATTTGTGAATCGGCAAACGCCATCTGTGACGAAGAGGCGTTAAACAAAACTGTTAAAATGCACAGACCAAAGACCAAACACACTTGAAACTGAGTAGGTCTATCACATTTTTTTTTTTAAAATGGTGAGTGACTGAAAACTAAAACAAAACAAAGAAAAACATCACCACGACAGGTACTTTCCTTTCACGACATATCTCATGACATTCCGGTCACAATCGGTGCGGTCTGTTCCCTGCAGGAATACTGCAACCCTTTCTTCATTAGGCCTACTCCCACTTGCTGTCCGTGACTGCTGCGTTAGCTTGAATATGAGAAACTAGTCAGGTTCTGCCTGGAGGCAGGCAGATGGTCAACACATTCTCCTTCACTTCAACGTCATCGTCGCTACTTCTAAGACACACCAACGCCCATCGCCCGTGGGCTGAGCTGATGAGAGGCAAAAGACAGGCACTAGGTGTTGACCTTTATGGAGAGCTACAATAGGTAGAAAATGGTGCAGTGGTCAGTACTGCGGGCTGTGGGTTGGGAGGATGTGAGTTCGAATCCCATCAGGGCTATTTCATCACGGGATTTTCCTCGGGCTTCGCTCGGCTCCTCCCCACAGCTGCGTGGGCCGTGAGCTGAAATGGGAACGCTTGAAGGTGTTAATTGTCAGGTGTGGCTGCCTGTTAACATTTTAATTAAGATGAAGCCAGCTGCACATTGGTTGATATACGTGTGCGCGTGCCCGCGCTCGGGCGCGCGCGCATACACACACACATGCGCGCGCGCGGGCACACACACACACACACACACACACAGAGGAAAAGCCTTACTTAATATATATGCTCTGTTGATTGATCTGTGTGAGTGCACGGTGACTTTTACAGTTGTTAGTAGTGAAAGATATTTATGTAGCATCAATTGATGTATGTCATGCATGAATATGCCTATTATATACGAGTGAAAAATCTCCGGCACTGTCCTCTTTCTGCGCATAATTATATGACCACACGTGAGCGCTCCTGTTGCTTAAATAAAATGCGTGGGGAAAAAAAAATGGGAAAAAGCTGAAAGTTTGAGTCTCATCCACTTAGCGCGTAAGTTTCTTAGAGTAGTTTTCTGATTTTTGATTCAAACTGGAAATATCTTCACTCTCAGGCCTGGTTGGCATTGGCACATGTTACGCGAAGAAGCAGGATGTATGATCCTGTCACGTAGACCCAGACCAGAAGACCCAGACCAGAAGAGAGTTCCATGGTATCATCTTCTTCCTCGCCGACACCGATTATCATAAGAAAAAAAATTGGAAATTCTGTGGCCATGAATCGTGGTGTCCGCAGTCGGGATGTCTTCTCCGCCACCTCCACGTGCCCGTGATGTTCCCAGGTTAAAGTCATCGACATCAGCAAAGCCGCAGTGTTCTCCGCCACCTCCACGTGCCCGTGATGTTCCCAGGTTAAAGTCATCGACATCAGCAAAGCCGCAGTGTTTATCGACCCGCCGCAAGAAAGTTGACAGGACTTGACAAATCACATATCCCGACACACACACACACACACACACACACACACACACACACACACACACGTACGGGCCACACACACACACACACGTAGGTGCGTGCGCGCGCGCGCGCACACACTCACACACACATGCACGCGCGCACGCACGCACGTGTGCATACACACACATACGTGCGCGCGCACACACACACACATGCACGCGCGCACGCACGCACGCGTGCATACACACACAAATACACACACACACACACACACACACACACACACACACACACACACACACACACACACACACACACACACACACACACACACACACACACACACACACAAACACACAAACACAAACACACACATTCAAATCAAACACAAACTAGACTGGCAGCTGATTCACTCATAATCAAGCTTATTTAAATGTGTGTCTGCATGATAACCAGGCACTTGGACATTCATGTGTTTTGTCGGAAAATAACATCCACACTGTAATCTGGCGTGCTATGCTGTGCTGTGCTGTGCTGTGCCGTGTTTAGGCTGTGCTGTGCTGTACTGTACTGTACTGTGCTGTACTGTACTGTACTGTGCTGTGCTGTGCTGTGCTGTGCTGTGCCGTGTTTAGGCTGTGCTGTGCTGTACTGTACTGTACTGTACTGTGCTGTGTGTGTGCTGTGCTGTGCTGTGCGTGAGAGAGACAGACACAGAGAGAGAGAGAGAGAGAGAGAGTGTGTGTGTGTGTGTGTGTGTGTGTGTGTGTGTGTGTGTGTGTGTATGTGTGAGTGTGTGTGAGCGTGCGTGCGTGTGCGTGTGTCTTGTGCATGTACGTGCCCGCGCGCGCAGTTGTAATGTTTTACAAAGACAGAAGATTCTCTAGTCTTACAACCCTGCCTAGATTTCTGAAGGTTCCGTACACTTAAAAAACAAAATCACTAACCAGAGCACCTGCTTTGAAATGAAAAAAAAAAGTTGAAACATGCTCATCCGCCACTGTGACATACCTTTACGTTTGCTAATAGTTTTATAAGCAAATTGTATTATAATCTTACTTTTTCATGTGAAAACAACGTATCTTAGGAGATGCTAAGGAGCATTAATTGTCTTCATACAAACACTGTAAATGACTCAACTTAATTTGGGGTTCATTTAACAGACTGTTTGAATTTTCGAATAAACCATACAGGACTGTAATTCTTAACGCACACTACGCTTTGAAATCAGGTGTGGCACTTTCAATTTCAATTTAGCATACTCAATTTTAGCTATTGATTTAGCCTGCTAAATCAAAAATGCGTCTCTGGCAGTGTCTGGAATGATATACTTCATGCTCAGCAATAATTCGGTATTATTCTCTGTCCAGAAGTGGTCGAGTCGAGAGTATTGAAAAAAAAAATCATTGGCGTTTGATTTGGTAAATTCTTTCAATACTTTTTTCCTTTCAAAGAATTTCAGCTGACACGGGACCTGTCCCAGGAGACAAAACAATTAACCAGTATGTTAGATGAATGTCCTCAATTTTTCCGTTACTTCCGTGTCCACATTTAGTCATAGCATGGTTTAAAAACACATATCAAGGTATGATACATAGGTCACCTTTGTGTCAGTTTATCAAGAGAATTCTTAATCGGTACTTTTTTCTTTTACTTTATCTTTCTTTCTTAAAGTACATGATTTACAGTCCAAGATACGACAGTTTACTAGAAATACTGGACATTAAAGAATAGACCACAATTTATTTAGAGATGGATGATCTCTTTTCAATCACCAAATACATGACTTTATAAATGTTTACTTTTAGTGAAAAAAAATGGGGGTCATTTTTATAAAACCGTTTAATACTTTTATCGAATTTCATTTTGAAAGAATTTTCATTGTCGGTAGATCAAGTCACTCAAGTTCATAGTTCATTGAACCAGTCAACTCAGTTCAAGTCACATTACTCAAGTTCTACGTGCTAAACAGCACATAAATATTGATCCTTAAATCCGAAATTAAAACCATAAATGCATCTGTGCCAAGTGTGTATTCTATCTATCCATCTGGCTATCTTCTCTCTCTCTCTCTCTCCCTCTCTCTCATGCCAATGACTATGTGTGATTGATTTCTGTGTTTCTTTATTTAACCATTTGTTTAATCATGGATTGTTTCCCCTGTCGTGATCAACGTCCATTATTGTACCCATCCATACAAAAAGCAGACCCAAATAACCCAGACAATTATAGAGATGTAGCTCTTACAAGTATAATTAGTAAAGTATATACTCATGTTTTGAATAGAAGATTGACACAATGGGCTGAAAAGGAGAGGAAAATTGGGGAAGAGCAGGCGGGGTTCAGGTCAGGGTATAGTACAGTTGATCATATTTTCACATTATATGCTTTAGACCAAAAGTGCCTAAAGAAAAATACTAAACTGTATGTTGCTTTTGTTGATTTTAAAAAAGGCTTTTGATTCTGTTAATAGAAATGTGTTGTGTGCAAGTTCTTAGAAAAACAGGGGTTAAAGGAAAATTGTACTATGCTCTTCGTGGTGTATATAATTCAGTTTTAGCATGTGTTCGTGAGAAAGGATTGAACAGTGACTTATTCAATTGTCCTAGAGGAGTAAAGCAAGGTTGTCTATTGAGCCCTCAAATGTTGCATTTTTTAAATATGAGATAGCTTTAGAAATGTCACATTAAGGCAAACATGGTATACGGTTGATTGCAGGTGCTGTTGAACTGTTTATGCTTTTATTTGCAGATGATGTAATCTTGTTCTCTAGTACTGTTGTTGCGTTGCAAAATCAAATAAATGTTTAAAAAAATGAAGCAGATAGACTTCAATTAAGTGTTAATCTAGAGAAAACAAACATTATTGTCTTTCGTATGGGTGGTTATTTATCCCAGCATGAAAAGTGGTGGTATGGATATGTAGAAGTAAAAGTAACCAATAGTTACAAAGATTTGGGGATGTTATTTACAACTCGTTTAAGTCTAAATGCAGGGTGGCGTGAAATCGGCTGAAAGAGTAAGAAGGGGGGTTGTAGAAATTCTAAGATGTACGAAAAGACTTAATAGCATTTACCCTTCTTTGTTCTGGGTAGTTATTTGACTCACAAATAGCGCCTATGCTGACTTATGCTGCAGAAGTGTGGGGATTAGAAGAAAATCTGGAAATGGAGAAGGGGCATACTATGGCTATTAAAAGATTCATGAACATTCACTGCATTCATCAAATACAATGGCTATGGTGATCCTGGAAGATATCCTTTATTTATTCAAACGTTTTCAAAAATCTATTAAGTACAGGTTAAAATTGACACAACTTCCAATATCAAGGATATGTAGACAAGCATATAATGTGCTATGTTTACAAATGGAAAGTGGACACTGCAACTGGGTTAGTAAAGTAAAACATGTGTTAACTATTAATGGGTTTGGTATTGTGTGGCATAGCAAAGAGGTAGGGAACGAAAGGGCATTTATGTCAGAATTTAAGGATCGCTTGATAGCTTGCTACAAACAGAATTGGCATTCAAAAATGTAAGAAAATGACAAGTATTCATGGTTTCATTCCTTTAAAAGTATTCTTCAGCAGCCGGAAATGTTTTTTGAAATCTGTTACTAATAAACGGCATAGAAGCATATTGGCCAGATTTAGAAGTCGGACCCTTGGTTTTAAAGCAAGTAAGAAATGGTTTTGCAATGAAGTTTTTGTTGATGATGTTTGTGTGTTGTGTCTAGATAACAGTAAGGAAGATGAAGAGCACTTTTTATTTCAATGTAGGGTATATGAAGATAAAAGGAAAAAAATCAAAACTATTTAATTTGATGCCAGAAAGACCATATACTTTGATTGAACTATTATGTTCTGATGATGGAAATATTCTTCGTCTGTTTGCTAAACATATTGCTGAATGTTATGATATCAGAGAGAAAAAAAAATGTCGGTTGCTGTTTCCCTGTGAGACAGTGTTTTGGTTCTCCGTATGTCATAGCTGGTCATTTAGGCCCACGTTTGGTGATCTTTTGTTTGTCGTTAACTTACTTATTCCCAAACAGATCAAAAACTGGGAATCGTGTTTGTATGTATTATACATTTTTCGTTTCATAAATTCTTGAATCTGTATCAACGATATAGCCCCCTTGACATGAAGACTGTATTTTGTCATTGTCAATAAAAAAAAAACGATTCTGAAGCTTCTGAAGCGTCTGTGTGTGTGTGTGTGTGTGTGTGTGTGTGTGTGTGTGTGTGTGTGCGTGCGTGCGTGCGTGCGTGCGTGCGTGCGTGTGTGTGTGTGTGTGTGTGTGTGTGTGTGTGTGTGTTGTATTTTCCCCTTCTTCGCCATTTCGCGTACAGCGCGAGAAACAAGGAAATGAAATAGAAATTAAAGGGAAAAAGAAGGAAGGAAAGAAAGAAAAGACCAGGCTGTTCACATGGCGAAATGAAGGTAGGGACAACAGCAGCATCATAACTGACACCGACAGTCACCACGCCAGTCGCTCAGCAAGTCAGTGACGGCGATTCCTCATTTCCGTGTCATTTACCCCGTGTCTTAGGTACGCGCTGATACAACGATCGGAAAGCACCTTTCGCCAGCTGCAGTTTTTGCTGTGGCACCAAGTAAATTGACAGCTTCTTCTCATACGCTTCCGGAATTCTGCGTCTTTAACGTCAAGCGCTAGCTGTGCCTGAACGACCGAAACTGTAACCAGTAGCAAGCAAGACGGACCGAACATATCGCCTGGCAAGGGAAGCAACTTTTCCCGACATGCCCTCTTCAGCGTAAAAAAAAAAAAAAAAAAAAAAAAAGGGTTGATGATCTTTGTCCGCAGGCTGCATATCAAAAACTTACGCGCTAAGGCTCTGATGAATGAATCGACTGTTTACAGACAGGCATGACTGAACTTATCTCAAAGCGTTGATTTGTTTGTCTGAGAGTTGCTTCCCCTGCTTTTCCATCTTGTGCCCAGGTGGTCCAAAGCAGACGGTCTGGAACAAAAGGAACGGGACGACTGGGGGAAAGCCGTCAGGGTCAAACAGGATCACGAGTGAGCTCTAATGTCTGAACTATGACGTCAGATACGGGGCAGCTTATGTATTTGTAGATGTAATGTCTCTAGATGAAATCTTTAAAAAGTAACTGATAAGATTGGTGAAGGGTCGGACATGGAGTGGAGGGGTGGGGTGGGTAGGAGGGAGAGTTCATAACGTTAATTTTATCAATATTCAATTTAACGTTAATCTCTGACTCACATTTCTGGTGCTCCTCAGAACGCTTACATGGGTTATATCGTATTTTGTGGCACGTTACTATTTGTGGCCTGTGGCCTGTACGAATGTTTGTGAGAAGGGTTGTGGGAGATTTAAGTAATGGTAATGGTAATCTTGTTTATAGCCCGCCGACCGCAAAAGGGCCATACAAGGGCTGTCACCATGTTGAAAATAGCTCACAAATTATTTGGAAAAAAAAAAAAAAAAACCCCAAAGACACACTGGAAATTTTGTTTAAAAATCTTTCCTCCGTAAAATCTTAGATCAGATGAAAAAATGTTAATCTCCTTCAGAACTTCAAGGATCACATCAGGTGGGAGATCTTGGAACGAGGACTTCATGGAGTCTGCTGTTTAACTGTTTATGTCTCACATCATGCAAGTCCCAACACTCTAAAATAAAATGTTTGACTGTGAGCGGTACATGACATGGAATGCACCAAGGAACTTCTTCACCTTTAAAAAGATAAGAATGGGTGTAAAAGGAGTGGCCGGTATGCAAACGGCACAAACCGTTCCTTTCCTTTCTTTGCTTCTTTAAGTAAGTGTCTTTGAGTGTGAAACAAATCTCTTTTTTCCGTTCTGTATACAATTTGAGTAAATGTATGTTTGAATGTGAAAACAAAGTCATTTTTTTTGTTCTGTATATGATTTAAGTAAATGTCTTTTTTGAGTGTGAAAACAAAGTTTTTTTCCGTTCTGTATATAATTTGAATAAATGTCTTTTTGAGTGTGAAAACAAAGACTTTCTTTTGTTCTGTTCTGTATGTAATTTAAGTAAATGTCTTTTTGAGTGTGAAAACAAAGTCTTTCTTCTGGTCTGTATATATGCTAGATGTGTCCTGAGCGCCTCTGTATGTGTCGCTTTAGCCGTTTATCTGTTGGTTTACCTGTGTCGCCATTGTCTCGATTGTGACAAAGCCTCTGTTTGGGGAAAAAGCAGTTACTGTCAAAGGCATATACAGACGAATGCCACGAAATGTGATATAAAATGTTGATGTATGTCGATGGAATGTTGGTGCGATGATATTAGATATTGTACAACAAAGACTGATATAAAGGTAAATAAACAACTTCCAAATATGGAAAGAAAAAAGCATGACCTTTTGAACTGTGATTGCCATTATGCCTTGTGGCATGTAGGGCAGCAACAAAGGTCCTCCATTCTCGTCTGACCTTTTGAACTATTTCCTCTCAAAGACACATTCCTGAAACACGGAGAGAGTGTTCTGATTTCACTTTGATTGACTGGCACGCCGTTGTAAAGCGACTGTCTTCCTGTCAGTCTAAGAATATAAATTCGTAAACACTCCAATCAAAATTTCCCGAATGAAGATTCCATCCTCCTTAAATAATGGTTTTTACTGAATTTGTTTCTCTTTGCCGACACTGGATTGCTCCCCCAATAGCCTGTGCTTCATTAGAAATTGCCATATACAGATCGAATTTACTTTGTATTATCGGATGTTTCAGAATGACATATCAGAGTTTTCATGACATGTTTCAAGGAATTGTTCCACGCATCCTGTACCTACCAGATGACACATGCACAGGTGACACACAAATGTAGTAAAACCAGGAGTTTCCTTCAATTCCCTGAACATTTCGCGAAGTGCCGAAAGCCACCAGAAGATTCCAGAAATTGTTTGGAAATTGGTCTATGTCTTTTGATCGGTTGTACTACTTTCTGGTTCTTGAACTTTCAAGAGTATTCCATGCATTTTGACTGGCTATGCTACGCCAAGATTTGAATTTTCGATTTCATGAACTGTAAATGATTGGGGTTTTGGTTGTATAAAAGGGAACAATACCTGAGTTTTGTTGGGATTGAAGGATACATTTCCCTTTTGGCATCCTTGTTGTAAAGTTCTTGTAAAAATTTAATGTGTGAAACTTCAGCTGAGAGGACAGACTTTAATTTAATTACCAGAGTAAAGTTTCACCTTTGTCAGGATGTGACTTACAGAGAGAATAGAACCGGCTTTGTACTTACTCCAGCAAGAATCGAACTTTGATCCTCATCAGAACAAAGATGCACACCCACTCCCATCCCCCCCCCCCCCCCCTTCATACCCATCACTTCGTCGTTGTAAGGTCACATTTGGTGGTGGGGGATGGGGGTGAGAGGGTGAGGGTGAGGCTGACTCTTCTTTTTTAGAGATAGAAAAAAATTGATCGCTGATGAAGGGTTTGACAGTACTTTTAGTGTGTGGGGGAAAATAAAATGGCGGTGGAAAAGATTTATGGTTTCCCACGTGATATTTCTTCTGATGCAGAGTTCTGTACTTCAACGTACTTTCGTTTGTTATGTATAGTCCTCTCTTTTATCCATGATCTCTCTTGTGGCTGACTTCAGACTTCAAATACCGACTATTTAGGGTCGAAGACCTTATTTGTTTTGTGGCTTCCCTCGTCAGAGTGTCAGACACACGAAGCACAGACTGTTGGACACCGGTGTACTTTAAAGGTGTTTCCACTGTTGTTGCTTAGGTTACAACTACTGCTGCTGCTGCTGCATTCCTACTACTACTACTGCTGCTTATACTGCTACCACTACTACTACTGCTACTATTACTAATGCTGCTGCTCCTGCTTATACTGCTGCTACTGCAGCTAATGCTGTTGCTGAGCCCACGGCAGTTATTTTTGATGTTGCAGCTGCTACAAACAGATGTTACAGGTGTTACAAAAGTAGTTGTCACTGTTGCTGCCACTGCGGCAGCTACTATTATAGTCACCACTATTATATCTACTGCGGCTGCTACCACTGCAGAAAACAAACACGTATTAATAATATTGCTGTGAATAGTACAATATCAACTTCAACTTGCAACTACTAACAACTACGACCGCTGCGTACTAAGCTTCTACTGCTGCTGCTGCTGCTGTTGCCACTGCTATGGCTACTGTAACCGTGGATGCCGTCGCCCATTCAGCTTCTGCGACTTTTACATGGATGCTGCCACAATTCTATGCTTTACCGTGAGTGCCGTTTCCGCTGTATTGCCATTGCCATATTTGCCGTTGCACTTGCTGCTCCTGTTCGTACTGCTGCTACAGCAGATGCTGCCATGACTGATGATTCTGCTTATCTTGTTGCCCCTGCTGCTGCTATTTCTTCTTGCACTGATGTTTGTATTTAACTCTAGAAATATACTGACACAATGTGAACAGGAACTGGCAATCATCATAGGTCACGTCACTTCGGCCCATCTCTGTTGCCATCCATTTTGGCTTATGCTTCAGAGCTATATGCGGTGTGTCAACATGACTTTTCTTTCTTCAACTTTTACACCTAGTTCTACCATTTTCATTATATTCCTGGTATGTGTGTTTTTTTTTTCTCTCTCTCTCGCCGTTAAGTACATCCATGTTACTAATTCCAGGACCAGTGAATGTATATCAGTGAATGACTTTTGCACGACTGCATGAACAACAACGGTGTAACAGTCACTAACAACTCCTTGAAATTATCTGAAACAACATGACTGAATTCAGCGAGCGATACGCGACGAACACATTCCTCGAACGCGGATGTGGAATAGTTTATCTTCTACTTGCGAACTAAATGAAAGAAGTGTGGAATGACATTTTGTGAAAGCTCCATCAAACACAGGGTTACGTCACCGTCAAGTATCTCAATTCAAGAACAGCTTGTGTCCTGAAAATTGTTTATCACAATAGATGAAAAACTTTTTTTTAAAAAGGTAGTAAGACAGATAAAAGTGCATCCTTTTTTCATTTAAACATCTGCTTCGGTGATGGAAAGTTTGGTTTCTGCGCCTTGGGCGATAACATTTCACAGTATGGCCTGTCGTTCCAGTATTCAGACGGAAATTAATACAGTTCGCATTGTATTGATTTTGTAGGCATACTGCTCTCTGTCTCTCTGTCTCTCTCTCTCTCTCTCTGTCTCTCTGTCTCTGTCTCTGTGATTAAGTGAGTGAGTGAGTAAGTGAGTGAGTGAGTGAGTGTGTGTGTGTGTGTGTGTGTGTGTGTGTGTGTGTGTGTGTGTGTGTGTGCGCGCGCGCGCGCGCGCGCGCGTGCGTGCGTGCATGCGTGCGTGCGTGCGTGCGTGCGTGCGTGCGTGTGTGTGTGTGTGTGTGTGTGTGTGTGTGTGTGTGTGTGTGTGTGCGTGCGTGCGTGCGTGCGTGCGTGCGTGTGTGCGTGTGTGTGTGTGTGTGTGTGTGTGTGTGTGTGTGTGTGTGTGTGTGTGTGTGTGTGTGTGTGTGTGTGTGTGTGTGTTTCTGGGTTCCCATTCTAAGCAACACTTATGCCTGTCTAATTGCAGTCGAAACCCACAGTCAGCATGAAACATGAAACCAGATCAAACTCAGATGAAACAATCAAAACCAGATCACCATGATGCCACTCAGCAGAGAAGACACCGCACTGCTGCTGACAGCATTCAGTGGTAAATGTGGTAAACAACATACTGATTACAATACTTGCTTAGTCGCAGAGTCACCGTGAGCGGACGTACTCGGTAAAGAAGAATACAATAAAGGACGGAAACAAAGAAGAAACTAAAGAAAGAAAGAAAGAAAGAAACAAGGAAAAGGAAAAGAAGCAACGAACAGAGTGAAGAAAAGAAAGAAAGAATAAACTAAACATAGAAATAACGTACAAAACAGCAAGGGACAAATAAGATGAAACAGAGAATGAACGAAAGAACCAAAGAAAGATGGATTTAAGAGAAGGAAAGACAGAAGAAAAGGGAATCTTGAAAGGAAAGAAAAGAAAGGAAAGGAAATTGACGAAAAAAAAAAAGAAAGAAAAGACAGAAGGAACAAACAAAGAAACATTATGGTTAAAAGCTGAAAGCACACAATGTTGCCATGTTGCACGAGCTGTGACCTTCAAAGCAAGCCTGCTGTCGGTAAACAACGTATGACACCGAGATAAACGCCCTGGCATGCGTCCTCACAGGACTGGTCGTATTAGGCCATTCGGTGCGTGCCAACATACCCATCCAACCACAGTCACCATGAACCTGCCGGTGCCGACTACTTTATTACAAAAGGGCCACAAGCAACAGAGAGGCGTGGAAATCGAAATTGAGATCACCGCGAAAACAGAGTTTGAAGAGCGAGAGAAATGAAAAAAAAAAACTTTTTTGTTATGGTGATCAACGAGGACAAGAAGGAGGATATTGTAGATTTTTTTTTTTTGGTCTAAGACTTCATGACAGTGATGTACTCTAGCTTTCCTCCGTAAAACAGACGCCTGCCGTTTTGGTCAAGGAATTCGACCAACATTCTCAGAGATGCATCCACTGAGGGGAAGAAACTCTCCTAAGTGGGTCCAGTCTTCCCATTTCAGCCAGTAGCACGCTCAACTCGCGGTCGTAGCCGGAGCCGAAAAATCCCACAGATACATTTCAATAACGGTAGTAGTTCTCGAAATACGACCTCACACCCCGAAAGCCTGCAACATTTATCTCTGCAGCACGTTGGCTGGTTGTAAAACAGACTTCACTGCAGCAGTGATTTGTCCCATGAAAATACTCGATCCGTTTTTGACAAAAACGAACACATTTTTCTGTAATGTTGATTTTATACGGTGCATTTCAGCACACTGGTACTCGTTGATCTAGTTCTGTAATATTTACGAAAAACGTCAGTGGATAAGGTGAATGCTTCATCAGTCATTTTGACAATAACTGAGCTAAGATCAGCTTTAAAAGAAAGGCGGGGAGGTAGGGGGTAAGTAAGGAGGGATGGTGGAGCGGGGTGGGAGAATGGGAGAGAAAAGGGCTTTAAAGTACAAATTAAACTCTTCATCTGAAGCACATCGGAACCATCCTTCTTTGCCTCACGAGCACAACCATATTGTGTTGATAATACTACAACAACTTAAAAACAAAAGTGAATGAACAAGTGAACAAACGAACCACTGAACATGCCAAACGAAAGAAAGAAAGAGGAAGAAAGAAAGAAACGTGTTATTTGTTTACACTGTGTCACCTGCATCCTGATCTTGCTTTCAAAGTGTGAAGTTTCTAGCTTTTAACAATGTTCAGCCTGTCTGTGTTTTGGATTTGTAAAGTTTCGGGTTGGTAATGTGTTTGACCTTTACAAACACCATGACTGGGGGTACACCGATACTTCCGTCAACTAATACACTACTCCTTATCTGCAAGCCAATACATCAGATTTCTTTACCCCCCCTGCTGTGAACGAAGAGGTCACGGTGGAAATGTTCGAGATTAAAAAAAAGAATAATATTAACATTTCCGATTCCCCCCCCCCCCCCCCCCCTTATAGTTTTTTTTGTTGTGTTGTTTGTTTGTTGTTGTTGTTGTTGTGTTGTTGTTTATATCTAGAAATGTAAATGAGGTAAAACCTGATGCTCCTAAGACCAGCCTGAGTCTGTTTTTCTCACGAGAGTTGAAAAATCGTGAGTGGTTGTTTTCAGAAAAAAAGGCAGATTCTCCTGCTTGTAGCAAGCTATGTATGCTTAGCGAATTTCGACTCGTGACGGGACTGTGTCGCACGGGAGGTACGAAAGTGTTTCCGCCGAAAATAAGTCGCAGCACCGTGTTTGTGTTGGCTACTTTCCGTAAGACATACATTTATCCGAAGCAGATTTCAAAGGTACTTCGCGTGAGTTTTCAGTCCAGAACACGAGTCTAGAAAGGCAATACGTGTTTTTGTGGAATTAGCATCATGAGCCTATGCACGGCGCCCCGAAGCAGCTTGGTTAGCCTGCGAGGTAGTGGCTACGTGCGAGCATCACACAGGCCTCCTGAACAGCAAACAGAAAGCTGGCATACGTGGGTACCCGGGAAGACAGCCACGCCAACTGAACAGTTCTCTCGCCCGGACGTTGTTGGTGCCCTGAGCAAGCGAGCTGGACTCCAACAGAGGCAAATGGTGGGAAAGCGAGACGAGTACCGATCCTACTCCCTTTGACATCTTCGCCCTATCCCCCCTCCTTTGCCTTAACACGCCGAAGTGGCTTACTGTGGTACGGTGAAGCCTTTGGAAATCTGTGGGGACTGGCAGGGTCTGTGGCAGAATGCGGACGTCGCCCAACACGCTGGACCTGGCCTTTAAGATGCGTGGGACCATCGGAAAGAAATCAGCCGACGAAACATTGCTGACATGCTACAGCTGGGAGGTCGCATGTTCAGAGCTCAGAACCTCAGACCTGGTACCCTCGTGAGCATTATTGCTGAGTGCGCTAAGGGCTCTGAAAAGAAGGCTGGGCCACCACTGTCCATATTTTATTGGATGCGTTTTTTTTTTTTTCCTGAGAGGGAAGCTGTACAATCCTGGCCGACAATGCCGGTGATTGCTTATCGTCATTCTCTTTAACGATGCCGGGATGTTGTGCAAGAAAGTACAAAAGTACGTAGCCCTACCGTAATATTGTCTCTCAGTGGTGTGCTGCTGCAACTTCACAATGATTTTTCTCAACAGTTTTTTTAATAACTTACACTTCCCTTCAACCGCTGACAGTGATCTGTGGAATATTGTTTTGTGCATTTTGTGTTATTTGAGACACCTGGAAAGATGAATTCCTCGAAATCATCTGTCTATTTTGTATTGTGTACTGAATAAGTATTAGTCTGCACCTTGGGTATCTATTTTGTTCATGTGTATCTTGTCTTGTTTTCGACAATGCTGCACTTTGTTGCAGCCGCCTAAACACTGATTGTCATCGGAAGTAGGCTCAGTAGGTGTCTCAGAACTCGAACTATCGTTACTTTTCGGCAAGGCAGTGTCTCCTCTGGTTGGTGGTCTGAGGACGACCTGACGTAGAAAAGCCATGTGGATGCTCGTGTTGAAATTGCGACTGAACACATCCCAAGTGTGTGAGTAAGTCTGGGAGAATCAGAAAATGTGACATGTGAATAAAGGCACCATAAGAGCATGGATGATGAATTAGAAAAAAAATGATGATAATGATATGGGGACTTGAACAGCGCGGTTCCCCACTCTACGAACAGGTTCACCGCGCTTTACAATAGACCAGTAAAAAATGCTGTGGAATAAAACGAATTTATGACGCCTCACATACAAAATAAAGACCTACCTATGCTCCCGTAACTGTTAAAAACAAATCTCTGGAAATGAACACCGTGAATCATGAAGAAATAGAGAAGCAAAAGAAAAAGGTGTTACTATATGAAAACAGTACACCACACAGTATTAGACCACATGGTACATCAGCATACAATATAACCAATTCAATTTGCGTGATGTAACCCTTTAAATACCCAGGGGAACGTGGGGCTGTGGCAATACTCCAAATGCGGACTCGGTTCTGACCTGACCTCTTCAGCCGGACCCGTGTCAAAACCGACTGCCTTCATTTCCGAATCCATGCCCAAGTGTGTCAAGGTCGTCCTACCTTCCTTTCCCCTGCGGGTTCCAGTTCCATTCAATCGCCTGTCTTGTGATACCGGCAGGAGACCTCCCTAATTTGGGGCCAGTCCAGGCCCCTTTCCTTTTCTGCATCTCTTTGTAGAATTGGGTTTGGTTCTCTCCCACAGGGTTTTGTGAAACATGATTTCTGACCGTCTACTGCTATGGCTCTTGTTTTGTTAAGTGGCTGAAGATTTGGGGATTGCTTGTTCTCCGCGTCTTTGAAGCATAGAACAGACTTCGCATACCTGTTGAAAACTGCTCTCTTTTTCGGGAGCGAAAGGGGCTGTGGAAGCGTGTGTAGGCTGCAGGGTGCTTAGCCATGCTGATGCGGCTGCAGATGTCTGGGTCGGTTCTACCATCTTTGATGATGGCACTGCCGATGGCGCTGTCGGCGGACGCATTTCTCAATTTCTTTGAAATTTTCGTCTCCTAGGTGAATGGAATCTTGTAACCTATTTAAAATGCACTAAAACAACAACAACAACAACAAACCAAACAAACAAACAAAACAAAAAAAAACCACAAAAAAAAAACAGAAACAAACAAACAAAAAAAAACGACCTACGCCACGCATTCAAAATTGGTTAACCAATGGTCTGTGAATGAGAAGAACTGTTACCTGTGTACATTTGTTTTGATGAATATTGAGAAAATAGTGAGGCTGGGTGGTGAGTATGTTCAGCTGAAATACAAATGTTGTAATGCTTTCTTAAGTGATGTGTTTGATCTGATGTGTGTTTGGTTGTGAGTTCCATGTTGTTGGGACACGCAGCGAGGAACTACGCTCTCCGAGTGTCTTTGTACGGGTCTTCGGAAAGCACAAAAACAAATTCTTTGCCTCATACTGACTTTTTCCCATCACTCACAGACATATATGGTTCCAAGGTGTGACGGGCAATTTTTGTCCGGTCCCAAATTGTGTCTTGGGCCAGTTTTGAGAAGGCACAAGTTTACCTGTTCACCCGGGCATCATCGACAGTTACTCACCCGCGTTTTGTTGTCAGTCAGGTGAGCGAGGATTCCGTTTAGTCTCTGTAGATTTGCCGGCTAGAAATATCCCCACGGTGCCGATGAGAGACTTACAGCTTGGTTTTGGTGGCAGTCAGTTCCCCAGGTGTCGGTGAGGCCCCTGAGTCCGGCTTGGCAGGAACCCGTTACCATCAGGCGTGAGGTGCAGCCCGTGCCCCAGCCGCTGTCTCCGTCTTGCTGGCGTGGAGAGGCTGACCGCCAGGTCAGTAGTGTATTTATATTGTAAAGGGACTCAGGATCTCCGTCATGCTGGCGTGGAGAGGCTGACCGCCAGGTCAGTAGTGTATTTATATTGTAAAGGGACTCAGGATTCTCCGTCATGCTGGCGTGGACAGGCTGACCGAGAGGTCGGTATTCCGACGTGATTTTTCTCTGTGTGGGGTGTGCCGTGTTGGACACCACTTGAGACTGTGTTCCTGTAGCGGCTCTGCTTGCCATGGGAGTACCGTGGTTGGTGCTATAGACTGTGACTTGGGTTCGGTGCAGCCAAGTGTGTGAACTGTGTCTGTGAGGACTACTGTCTGTGCCAATGAGGTGTGTGCAAGGCAGATATTTTTGCTGTGACAGTTTTTGTGGATGTTGTATCGCTGACAGCGATCGTTAAAGCTTCCGCTGGAAGAGGAGGTTGTTTAACTCTCTTGCATATTTACACATAGTTATTTGGTCTGGTTGTAACGCCACATGTGTGTCGGCGGATTGGGTTTATTGCATACCTTTGCTGATGTGATGTTTCTCTGCGCGCTGTGTGGTGGCGTGTATTGATTTTGTGCCTGCTGGTTTATATTAATGATTTATGGTGATATGTTTTGTAATGTCCTGATGGTTCAGGCAGCATATAAAAGAAAAGAAACTTAGTTTGCGTGTTGCCTGGCCGTCAATGTTCGTGTGGCGTGGGTGTGTGTAGGAGTAATCGATACACGCATCCAAACTTTTAAAAGTGAGAGTCAGACATTAACACACCCCACCACCCCACCATCTGTAACACAAGCCATCCATAATCTTAGATTGTTGCCGTCTGTTCCCATTTCTCTAAGTCTACTTCCACTGACCCCTTCTATCTCTTACACCAAGCTGCCGTTCCATTCCCATGATCGTCATTTTGCAGGCAATAAGGTAACCTACACCGCTCCAAGCTGCTGAGGGGCACCAAGATGCAGGCGCGCGCGCGTATGTGGGTGCGCACATACGCGCGACGAGAGTGCGCGTGTTCGCTGGATTACGGAATGTCTAAACTTGAACATCGGGTGGTATAACCTGGGAATAATCGACAAGGCATCTCGCCTGTGAGTAATAAAAGAGTAACAGACAAGGACAAAGAGCTGTCAGATCTACTCTGCTTCATCATTATCATCATCATCATCATCGTCGTCGTCGTCGTCGTTATCACCATCATCATTTATCATTATTATCATTTATATCTTCATCATTATCATAAACTTCATCACCATCATCACCATCATCATCATCACCATCACCATCATCACCATCATCATCATCACCATCATCATGATTACCATCACCATCATCCATTTCATGCTTATCTTTATTGCTGTTGTGTGTAACTGTAGAATTCATCAATGTCGTGGTAGCGTGCTTACAACCTAAAACGTCAACAAATGTCTCCCCAGCTACTGGACCACGTAACGGAGAATTCTGCCATGAAACCGTAGAAGCATCATTCTATCAGCTAATTACACACACATGTCAGTGCCAGGTGCTCGCCTACAGAAGCCGAGACAATGACAAAGATTACAACGGAATCAATTCACTTGTGATTCTGCTGAGAGAAATGACGGTGCCTCCTGCAGAGACAGCATTTTGGTCACTAGGGTTCGAAGAAAGGTCGCAATTACGTAATAAATGAGTTAGTGAGTGAGCGATGACTCACAGGAGAGAGAGAGAGAGAGAGAGAGAGAGAGAGAGAGAGAGAGAGAGAGAGAGAGAGAGAGAGAGAGAGATATCATCACTTCACATGATTTTTACTGAGGAATTCAAGCCACCGGACACGGAACATGGGAATAGGGCTATTCATAGAAATCGAAAAGAAACAACACTTAACAAGAACAACGACAGGGGAACGGATATTGCACAGTTGTTAACTGAGAATACAACTCATCAGGCTGTCTGTGGTGGGAATGGAATCTCAGACCTCTGCACGAGAACTCGATGTCTGACCGACCACAGCTACGACGGTATGTGATGGTGAATGTATGTTTACTTACACAAATGATAGTAGTAGTAGGCTTTATCATATCATATCGATGGGGAAAGGGTGACAGGTATAAATCATTTGAGTAGCCATTCAAGGTCGGTATGTGATTAAGTTCTACTGTGGGAAGTTTCATGACCAGGAAACTACACAGAATGCGATTTGAATCTCCGCAGATAACATTCTTCTTTGAAGGCAAACTCATGATTGATGCAACGGAAGAGCGCTGAGGGAAAAAAACATCTGTTCGTTAGTGAATCCATCTTCACTGGAATCATTGTGGGATGAAAGAGGTCAACGTGTCTACGCTGGTCGTTGCCGTCTCGTTTATGGACGAGGTGATTACAACCAGTTACGTTATTATTTCGCATGAAATGCGGGAGGGGGGGGGGGGGGGGGGGGGGCGTCATTCGGGTACCGCACTGATGGGACAGTTTTCAGCTTCCTCCAGTTCTGTGGGTTGGAGTGCGAAGGTCCCTGCGAATGCGTTCCCGTTCTACTCTGCCATGTTGCCGGTCCATCGTCCTTGCTGTCTTCCTTCCCTTACCCTCCTTCAACACTTTCCTGAAGGACTGTTTCAGCCAGACCACTGGGTTTAATGACATAGCTATACCAAGGGATTTTCTTTTCCCGACTGATGTCAGTGGAGTCCTAACCCTAAAAGGTAATAGCGGTAGTCTGTTTGCTGTGGTTTGAACCCTTCTGAAGTTGCTTCCTTGGGAAGTTACTGAAGGTTGTTCACTGACATGACCAAACCCCCCCCCCCCCCCAAATACAAAAAAAAAGTAAAAAAAAAAAAAAAAAAAAAAAAAAAAAACGGGCATCAAACTACAGCGCTGTGAAGTCGTGTACAGTGCTGAAGAAGAGCTAGAGGAAGAAGGCAGAAAGACTGAACATGGCAACAGAGACCACTCAGTTGTGGAGGTTCACTAAATCTTGAAAACGTTTCAAAAGTTGAGAAAGACGAAAGACAAGCAGAAAGAAAGAGAAAGGCTGGTACACTCCCCCCCCCCCCCCCCCCCCCCCCCCCCCCCCACACACACACACACACACACACACACACACACACACACACACACACAGTGACATAGCGAGGAAGCGTTTACGTTCTGCGTAAAATGTCAAACTGGAACGGTCAGAAGACAAACTGTTCTTCCTTCAGATTTCAAAGGCTTCGTAAGGAGGGAGAGGGAAAAGTGGGGAGGGGGAGGGGGGAGGATTAGGGGTATAGGGGGGCTGTGGCAGTGACAAATGACGTAATCTCGAGCAAACAGACCGCGTGGTTTGACATCAAAGACATCGAAGATCACTGACTCATTTGCAACTCCCCCCCCCCCCCCCCCCCCCCTTCTTCTTTCTTCGCCTCCCCATACTCTTGCTCACTGGTCTGCCCGCAGAGCGCATCTTCCCTGCAACACACAGGGGCGTGTTTATGCATTAGAGACAGGAATTTTGAAAAGGAATGGGTCAGAAGTGGCCAATCCATACATGGCCCTGACCCTGAGCCTAAGGGTTTTGACCACACTACGAGCTGTGGACTGTGCTGTTAGCTGCACTGTTAGACAAACAGTGGCTGAGCTTTAAGCTGTCGATGGTGGCCACAGCAAAAGCTTTCACAGCTACTGCCACTACTGGCAACATGATGAGAAGAATTGTATTAGATACTCTACAGGCAGCTACATCATGACTGACACCCCACACACACCCTGTTGGCGTTGTGCAATGATGAGTATAAGAAACTTGACCATTGGTTAATTCAAGCGCTGAATGCGCCACTATCGTTCATGGTGTGGCAACCTGTACAGTAATCAATATTACCCTTGATATAGCGCCACTATACTTGCAGCTGCAGTGAAGTTACAGCGCAGTTCACAGATTTCAATGTACCTTCAGGATGAGGTTTGGGGGTTCACAGCTTCCAGTATACCTTCAGGCTGAGGTTTGGGGGTTCACAGCTTTCAATGTACCTTCAGGCTGAGGTTTGGGGGTTCACTGTGAGCTGCACTATTAGCTGGCGGTGGGCGAGCTTTGATTAAACTGTGAGTGGTGGATGGCCACACCAAAAAAGCTAGCGATGAGAGATGGTGCGCAAAGGCCTCCACACAAGGTGCTGTAGAAGCACGGTTAGCGCTACCGCTGAGTGAAGATAAAGGTTCGAAACAGCACCATCGCTTGACGTTAGCACCATCCGCACAGTTATCGCTCGTGGTATAGCCCTCTACAGTGACTCACGGCATCCTTTTTAACGTGCCTCTAGGGCCCACTCACAGCTTGTAACAGCGGGTTCGGGCTCACTACAAGTTGTGCTGTCAACCTGCGCTGTGAGCTGGCTGTGAACGAGCTGTGAGCTGTGGATGATGGATCGCCATATCAGAGACAAAAAGTCATGATAGCCACGCGATGAAAAGGATGATGTCAGATACCGCGCGGGCGGCCATACCACGAGCGACAATGAATACTGGAAACATTACCATCGCTTGACGCTGGTTCGCACTATCCGCGTGGTTCTTGGTCACAATGGGACTGCCTCTACAATATCTGGTATCATCCTTTTCATCGAGCATCTATAGCGCATTGCGCGGTTCTCAGCTCATGGTGTTGGCGCAGCCTGCCCTAAACCCAACCCCAACCCCAACTCAAGACCCACCCCCCGCCCCTCCACCTAGTACTTGAACTCATGAAATGCATAATAACAGATTCTTATAATATGTCAGGTTAAAAAGTAGATCCTTGTATTCCAGCACACAGAACCCTGACTGATTTGATGTTATTGTTTTGCGTGGCATACCAATGCGACCATGTCATTTTTCAGCAAGGAAAGAAAAGATATGACATCAAGACACGTTTCACACACACACACACACACACACACACACACACACACACACACAGAGCGAGAGAGAGGGTGGGGGGGGGGGTGGGGGGGTGGGAAAGGGGGCGTAATTTGTAATGGTCTGACCACGACTGCAAACTATCGATATCTGAAACATATGCTATATCATTGCACAGAGATGTGGCTCAATTATCATTGGTCTTATTGTGACTTTAAACGATCAGTAATATGAGTGCATGTTCAGTTGAACATTGTGTTCTAATGTATGCAGAATTCATCCATCTTTTACATCCTTCAGGTACTGTCTTGGAACATGCATGCGTCTGTGTCGTCAACATGTGAAAGAGAACGCAATTTCCTCCTTCCCACTTTTCTCTGCTTGCAGGACAACATATGCCAGACGTCAGTCTATCAGTACACACACACACACACACACACACACACACACACACACACACACACACACACACACACAGAGAGAGAGAGAGAGAGAGAGAGAGAGAGAGAGAGAGAGAGAAAAAAAAACAAATAATCATGCTGGGTGTTTCGTAGAGGATATTCTTCCTAGCATATGCTTATAAATGCCAAACTACGTACATGAAAAGTGAGCAGTTTTCTCAGATTGTTTGACACACAGACTGTTTGTTGTACAGATGCTTGCCATTTCCGGCAGGCTGGTAACAGCTGACTCAGTCCTCGGCCGTGAATCGGCAGCTTGACATGTGTTGTGGACTCACTGGTCTGTGAGCATGATGTCGGCAAGTAAAATGGCGATTGGTGCTGGTCTTCTTGATGCCTGTGTATCTTTAGACTGTGAATCGATCATTGATGAAGTCACGATAATAACTGTATTAACTTTTATCATAGGACGGAAATACAATTAGCATGATTATGGGAAGAATGAACGAGAAGGCCCACGCCAAATACTTTAAATGCATAAAAAGAAGAAAAATGATATGCTGATGGACATCTTAAATAAACAACGATCAAACTGCGATGCACGTGATACAAAATTAGTACGCTAACAGGGCACTGTGCGTGCAACAATTAGCAAGAAACTTTTAGCAAGACAAATCATGCACTCTCTCAGGGTGCATGGGGCCCTTTTGAAGTTAGCTCATGCCGACACAGAAATAATGCGTGTGATCCAATCGTCCTGTGTGTGCGGTTGTCCTGAGGGATCAATTGTTTACAAATTGTTCTGTGGCTGAGGTATGGGTGAAAGAGAGGTGGCACCTCGATCACAGGCTAAACTTAGTTTTTATGACATGTCTCGGGTGACTTTATTTTTCTTTTTGCTCTGTTATTTCCCGAAACGCTGTCCGCAAACGCTTTAAGATTTTTTTTTTCCTGTCCTCTCTGTCCTGTTTTTTTTTTTTCTCTTTTTTTCTTTTCCTCCTTTCTTTTTTATTTTGCACTTTTCAGAATTCGGCTGGATGGTTGGGGTAGAGAGGGAGGGTAAGGAGGGAGGGTACGTTTGCCAGCGGGAGTCTGGAACTTCTTGAACATGCACAGCCTTCCTCGATCTATATCAGACTTAATAATAATGGCAATTGCTGCTTTCCAGCACGCAGCGTCCTTCGTTCACGTGCACTGGCGCACCAAAGCTCAGTGCGTATAATTCATGGTTTCCGACTTCGTGTCTGTTACCTTGATAACGTCATGTCCGTGCGACCAACCAGACAGCCATAGCTATGAAAACAATCATTACATTGCGTAGAGCTTATTTTTACTGCGACTAATTTATCTGTTTTCATAACAAAAGTCACTTGATTATTCATTAAAAAAAAAAGAAAATCATCGGTCGTTTGAATTTTGTGATTTGCCCAAATGCTCGCTCCAAAAATACAATAATAATAATAATTAAAGAAAAAGCAAAGGAGATTATTCTAATTCAGGAACAGAATATTCATTTATCAGAAGAAGATCAAATTAGCTGGAAGGAATTAGAAAAGGAAAATAAATGCAACAGATCAGGACAGAATAATCATGAGCTGTCTCTTCCTGCCTGTCCTGTCCCCCTGTTCTGTCCTTCTCACATCACGACTTTATGTAAAGTTTTTTTTTCACATAAGCTTTTTTTTTTCAAATTTTTGTTCGTTTGCTAATCTGGTTTCGCTAAAAAAACAAAACAAAACAAAACAAAAAACACCCCCTCCCCCCCCCAAAAAAAAAAAAACAAAAACAACAACAACAACAAAACCGTAACGTAAGAAAGGTAACCAAATAGTGACGAGCAATTGAACCTCGCGAAATAAAACCTAACGTAACGAAAGCTAACGACATAGTGACGAGCAATTGAACCTCGCGAAATAAAACCTAACGTAACGAAAGCTAACGACATAGTGACGAGCAACTGAACCTCGCGAAATGAAACGAAACGTACCGAAAGCTAACGGCATAGTGACGAGCAACTGAACCTCGCGAAACAAAACGAAACGTACCGAAAGCTAACGACATAGTGACGAGCAACTGAACCTCGCGAAATAAAACGAAACGTACCGAAAGCTAACGATATGGTGACGAGCAACTGAACTTCGCGAAACAAAATGTAACGTAAACGAAAGCTAACGACACAGTAACGAGCAATTGAACTCGCAAAACAGAACGTAAGCTGACGACATAGTGACGAGCAATCTCCACTCCTCCCCGTCAGACGCAGCAATAGCGCCCAGCATCAAAACGGCCACTTTTGGTGTCCTTGAAGTGTAACCGTTCTGGTGATTTAAGTTAGACCCTGTCTCATCGCCCTTTCCCCTACCCCCAACCCCACTCACTGGAATATTTGTCCGCATTGGCTATATCACATATCACCGTTGCTGGGTGCGGTCGTTAAGCCAAACTGTACCCAACGGAAACTCGGTCCTATAGTGCTCCGCGCGAAACTGGAGAGTATTATATGTGTTCCCATGACACAAGAAAAGGAAAATGACCCTGGAAAGCATGCCGATCGGTTTTTCTCTCCCTTCTTTTTGTTCTTACATAAAAAAGGATAGTGTGTGTGTGTGCGTGTGTGTGTGTGTGTGTGTGTGTGTGTGTATGTGTGTGTGTGTGTGTGTGTGTGTGTGTGTCTTTCTTGAATGGCGTGGATATATTCAGTAATATTTTCTTTGATATCTGATTGTCGCCATGTTAGCCTTTTCCTCGTTGCACTTCGTTGTTTTCCGCTTTCGTTCTCACTAACCAAAACATGGTGGGGCAGGGAAGTGCGTCTATGTCATTTTACTCATTCATGCTTGTTGAAGAGTGAAGACGCTCCGTGGTGCATTCCATGTCATGTGCCACTCACAATGAAGCATATTCTTTTAGAATGTTGGGACTTGCATGATGTGACACACACACATTTTACGGCAGATTCGATGACAACCTTGTTCAGAGATGTTCCACTTGATGCGATCTTTGAATTAACATTCTTCATCAAATCTGAGACTTCATAGTGGGACGCTTTTTAACAAAATTTCCAGTGGGTTTTTAGAAGATGTATTTTAAAGAGTTGTGTGAATCAATGACTTGTGAGTTACTTTTACCGTGGTGACAGCCCTGGTATGGCCCTTTGCGGTCGGCTGGGCTATAAGCAACATTACTTACCTTACCTTACCTTACCTTACCTTACCTTACCTTACCTTACCTTACCTTACCCCCCCGTTCCCAAAAACTTTTACATTACGATTAGTTTCAAATGTGAGGGTAGTGCAGGCAGAAACTGAAACAAACTCAAAAAAAAAATACTATTCCGCCGGGCATCAGGGACAAACAAATTATAGGAAAAACCACTACACACGCTTTGACTTCTTTGGTCTCCTTCAGAACGTCCACTTGCGCCCAATTTCAGGAGATAAGTTTTTGCTCGTTCTTCGTTTTGATTGTCCTGAATGTTGTTTATCCTGCCTGAAGAAGACCAAAGAGGTCGAAACGCGTCGTGTTTTGTCTTGTAATTTGTTTGTACCTTTCATCCAGCGGAATAGTTTTTTTTTTTTTTTTTTTTTTAATTTCAAGTTAATGTTTCTTACCTTACGAATCTGATTATGAAACAAAAATGGCCGCCGGAAATTGAAAGTGCGCAAGACACTAGGGAGGAAATGCAATGCTCCTTTAGGGTCGTCTTTTTCTCGAAAACAATCAAGCGGAAAAACAAAGCAAAAAAACAAGAAACCAGCGGAAACAAAACAAAACAAAAACTACACGGACTCAGACATGGGGCAACAAAAACGGCCATTTTTGAAGTCTAGGTCGCCAGAGTATTTTGAACTCGCAGCTCCGGCTTTGTATGTTCGCCTCTGATGAACTGATCAGACATGAGAGAGAGAGAGAGAGAGAGAGAGAGAGAGAGAGAGAGAGAGCGAGAGAGAGAGAGAGAGAGAGAGAGAGTTCAATGAATATTGAGGCCTCTGCTCATTAGCATGTAGCGCTTAAACACAAATGAAAAGAAATGAAAACACTAACATGACAAAATAGGAAAACATCACAATAAACAAAGCTCACCATTTTATTAATGCGGAAGAGGTCGTTTCACTCTATGCGTTCATTTTGTATGGGGGTATTTTGAATCCGATTTGGACATTTTCAAAGGGGATTATGACATATATCTTGCCAATGCAGTGGCCATTAAGCACGTTAATATTTTGGGTTTTTTTTCTTCAGATTTTTCCAGCCAACTCCACAACATTGCATGAGCCTATCGTCGTTGCTTCTATTGTTCTAGAAACTGGGATCTGTCCTTGTCGCCTAGTCTACTGCTCTTGTTCAATAAAGCAAAAACAGTAGGAGAAAAAAAATTCAATGTTAATGTCCATCCGCACATAACGGTTTTTATGAAGTCTGAGATTGTTTATCAAACCGTTTTCTGATAAGGTTTCTTTAGCATTTTTATTGCACTGAATCTGGATGAGTCCCTGCAATAATCGAAATGTGAATGTTGATGAGAGAGAGAGAGAGAGAGAGAGAGAGAGAGAGAGAGAGAGAGAGAGAGAGAGAGAGAGGGAGAGGGAGATTTAAACCATGAGCTGCTGAGCATGTTTTCAAAGTTTGCATTTGTAAAAGGACAACGATGAATTCGATGGGGAAAGAGGTCAGTCCTTTACATTTTCACGTGTGTTTATTGTTGGTTTTGTACCATTGTTCTTGGCTCTCTACCCATTCTTCTTTCTTTCTCATGCATGGCCGGGTCAGAATCAGGCTCATATCTTTTCGAAAAAGAAACGTAAGCTGAACCGACTTTCTTTCGGCACAGTCTTAAATTAGCTCTTCATAAAAAAGAAGAAGAACAAGAAAACTGGACTTTTTGCTTGTTCTATTAACCTGCAAGACCGAAAACTGCGAAATGGTTTGTGACTGCATGTGCACACACTCACGACGAGTGTCCCGTGCAGTACAACGATAAGTCGGTGAAAACTAACACACACACACACACACACACACACACACACACACACACACACACAGAGCATGCACGCACAACTGAATATTCTGTCATACGGCTTCTTGGGGGGAGGAGGGGGGGGGGGGGGGGTGGGGGAGAGAAGGGTAAGGGGGGGAGGAGGGGGGAACAATGCGATGAGCAACAGCCACATTTCATTAAGGTAGAATCACACTGCACACATGAAGGCAAGCACGCAACACATCATGTCCGGCTCGCATCCAATCTCCAATCTCGCGGTCGTCAGGGACACTCTGCACAATGACGCGATTCCACCGTCTGATGCAACGCAACAAAACGTGGACAGCGTCCAGATCGCAGCGAGATCCCCCCTATTGTAGCAAAGTGACCTATGCTACCAAATAAGATTAAAGATGTGTTTGTTTGTTCGTTCGTTCATTCTTTTATTTTTTGTATTTTTTTCGGTTTGGAAGTGTACAAATATATTAGCTAATCTTCTGTGTGTGTGTGTGTGTGTGTGTGTGTGTGTGTGTGTGTGTGTGTGTGTGTGTGTGTGTGTGTGTGTGAGTGAGTGTGTGTGTGTGTGTGTGTGTGTGTGTGTGTGAAGTCTGCTTACTTTCGGCATCAATGCAGCGATTCAGTGTGGACTTAACCGGTAACAGTTCCTCCGCTCCTGATCGTCGTCGCCATCTTTCCGTTTTGCTCTTTGCTTGCATGTGGAGAACGGAATAGCTCAGTTGGTAGAGCACCGGACTCGTGATCCTGTGGTTGAGGGTTCGAATTTCGGTACAGGGGGATTTTTCTCTCGGAGTTAACATTGGTTCTGACTCCATTCCCCATACAGTCCTTCGAATGAGACTATAAATCGAGGTTCCGTGTGTGAACGCACGCACGACATCTTGCACACACGTAAAATCCCATCATCAACTTTCGGAAGAGAAGGCCAGTTTGGCCGTTGGTATGGATGACATATTACACGTAGCATGCACCTTCCCCGAAAAATGGAGAAAGGCTGCCTTAATGGCGGGATAAAAAACGGTCTTACACACAAAACTCCACTGCCTGTCTATACAGGCAGTGTCCGCAGGAGTACCAGCCTGCGTATGCAGAAAGAAAGAAAGAAAGCTCTTTGCATGTCACTGTTTTCCGTGTCCATTCCCACCAGACAAACGTAGAAAATGTACGTTGAACGCGAAAGCCTTTTTCATGGTTCAAAAGGGATAAAGGACCAAGCCAAGGACGGGGAAAATTAATTATTTAAAAAAAAAAAAGCAAACCTTTTTCTTGTCATTACGAATCTAATCATGAAACAGAAATGACCACACAACGCCGAAACTGGAAATCGCGCGACAAGAAGAAGAAAAAATAATTCTTGTTAAGGGTCATCATGACTTCCTTACAAGCAAAGGACATACAAAACAAACGAACACACACACACACACACACACACTCACACACACACACACACACACACACACACACACACACACACACACACACACACAAACACACGCTCACTCACAATCAGAGGAATAGAACAAAACAGTATTCTTTACTTGAAATTTGCTTCTTCTTCTGTGTGTGTTTTTGTTTGTTTGTCCTATCTCTTCTTTTATATCTTCTTGTTCCTTCCTTCGTATGGCTAATCTATTTAACTCTATTCGTTGTTATTTTACTCTTTTTTTGGAAGGGGTGAGGTGGGGGTGAGGGTGGGGAGTTAGGGGCAAAGTATGGGAGTTTCTCGCTTTCATTTCTTCTTTCTTTTCCAACGAATGGCTGGGTTCTCATGAGACTAGAACGTCTGTTAAAACGATAAAAAAAAACAAACAAACAAACAAAGGAGGAAAAAATCTGAGCATAGCTGCATTAAGTTCAACATGCCTCTCATTGTCCTTGCAGCGAAAGAACGGACTGGCTTCTTTCAGCTGTTCCACCAGACTATGAACTGTAGCAGAACAGTGCCTTCATGGAGTCAGTCAGCGGGTGGTACACTCTTTTCGCACACCTATATCTACCCTTGCCGCCGCCTCTATCGTCCTCCCTCTTCTCTTGTCCTCTCTGACCCCTCTACCCAATTTCCAACCTCATCATTACAGCATTCCTGGTTTTGCGTTTATCCTCTCATCTCTGTTTCTTTTGGAAAGGAAGTCTGTTGTAGAGAACCTCGCCTGGTATGATGAGGGTGCCAGCATGGAATGTGGACGCAGAATGCTTTTGTATCAATCTTATAGCGACTTCAGGTTCACCTAAGTGATATTTGGTCAAGATCTGTTTGTGAACTATGGTATTCGAGAACGTGCGCGCTGCGCTGAAATGCGAACAGAGCTTAGTTAAACTTTCGTAGAAATTACTTTACATAGGCGCGCGCGCGCACACACACACACACACGCACACACACACACACACACACACACACACACACACACACACACACACACACACACAGGTGCGCGCGCACTGTGAAAGAATAACATAACTATACAGAAGAAATGTAGAACCGTTCGAGAGCGGTGGGGGCGCGTGGAAAAGGAGAACAACGTGGAAGGAAGGAAAGGGCAGATTGTGAGGGGATGTGTGGTGGTGGTGGTGACGGCGGTCAGCACTGTTTCAAAATATGTGCGTCATCAGAAAGACTTTTTGAAAGAAGAACCGTGGAAGGTGGAAGGAGATTGCCTGATGGTGAGCGGGGGGGGGGGGGGGGGGGGGGGGGGGGGGGGGGGTTATTCCGGACATTTGGATCGTGGCAGGAGAGACAACGCTGACTCAGGGGTCTTATTTCTGACAGAAGATTTACGAAGAATGCGGTTATCTGATGAAGAACAGATTTTTTAAAGCATATAGAGAAGGAGAATGTCCGAGAGTCAATGCGTGTGCAGAAAATAAACAGCTTTCGGGACTGAACAGGTAACGGGTGCAGGAAATAAGAGTCGCCATCTTCTGACGAGGCTTGAGAGAATATTTTTGAAAACTGCGAGGAATGCATTTGCTATCGCACCCCCCCCCCCCCCCCCCCCCCCCCCCCCCCCCCCCCCCCCCCCCCAAAAAAAAAAAAAAAAAAAAAAAAAAAAAAAAAAAAAAAAGAAAAGAGAAAGAAAAGAAAGAAAAAAAATGACATTCCAGACACTTTAATTTTGATCTTTCCGTCAGGTGTTTTCATCGAATCACTCACTGTCTCAGCCAATACGTTGTCGTTCTTTAACATTTTTTAAGCTCACTGTTACTATACTTCATCTCATGACTTGGCTCATTCTCGCACTTCAGGATTATCAGTGCCTCTGTAGTGTCTTAACCCAATGAAAGGGCGAAAATCTGTAAGGTTCCTCCTGACAAGGCTGAACACTTCCACGAGCCGAATTGTTGACTGGGATCAGTGGCGCTCCCATCATGAGAGCAGAAAGCAACCCGAATCTACATTTCTGTTCTAATTTCTTTTTCTTCGTTTTCTGCCTCAGGGTTAATTGGTCCAGTTTGGATATGATGGCGGCGGAAGAAGCTGAACCGGAATTAAGTTTCCGAACAGCTCAACGGCAGACTGCAAACTCTGCGAATAAACGAACTATTTTTCCGCGAGCAGACACTTTTTTTGTTTTGTTTTTAACGTCTGGCGGAATGACGTGCGTTTCAGCATAACAAATTCTGTTGAAAGCGGGACAGTTGGCAGCTCTGAGGAAGTTTAGAAGTGTGGCATGTTTATGTGTGGGTTGTTTTCAGTATCAGCCTCGCAGCACTGTTTTGAATCTTCAAAAGCATCTAAAGCAGCAACTTAGTGGCGAATGCGAGTTGCGCATTATCACGATCAAGCCTAGACAGAATAAACAGCATACGAGAGGTTTGGTTGGTTGTATATGCAGACAGACTGCGGAGAATGGTGCTTGATCTACAAAGTTCTAAATATGCCTTCCGGTACACATTTGATTGGTGAGACTGGAACGAAAGTCTGATTAAAGATGACGCCATTTAGAATTTATCCTGATGTTGGCTAGATTCTACATTTACAAATGAAAATTAAGAACTGAATTTCCTGATGTAAATGTGTTATTACACTATCAAAAGACAAGACTGACACAGAAAAGTACATCGCTTATGTTAATTTCAAACAAGGTAAAGGTTAACTCTGACTAGCGTAAGTATAAAGTATAAATTGAAAGTAACGAAATGTAAGCACGAACATACATGCTTCAGTAAACATATTAACGAGAGAAAAAAAAAAAACAGCAACAAAACAACCTCAGAACGCTTCAAACCAGTTAAGAGTATGCGATCTTAATGTTTACGCATTTCATTATGAAACACTTCTTGATATTCTAAAATACCAGGCATATTTCACTATTTCTTTGAAAGAACATCTGTGCTAAAGGGAAGATTTTTTTTTTTTTTTTTTTTTTGCTGTCCCAACCTCTGCGCCACCTCAGAGGCAGTGCACCCACGCCGCTCATTCCGACACCCCGTCCACAGCCACAGCCCGGTCGGGCCCGCCGCAGCCCCGGGCACCGGCAATCCACAGGGAGCAGTCAATGTCAAGCCGTCAAGAAGAATTTGTTTAACGAGGGAACTGTATAGACTTGAACATACTTTGATTGCCAGCTACCCATCCCTGTATACTTTCATGTAAACACGGGCATGACGGGCTTTTCCTTTTGTTTTCCTGTTTCCTGTGTGCACAAGAATTTACTGGTAGATCAAACGGGTGGTCTTTGTGAAAACAAAATCGCGAAAATTATAACCAACATAATCTTATTTTTCACCACACTTAAAGAGTGGATTTGTTTTCCAAACAACCCCGATTACGTAAGTCCCACTGCGCTAACATATCCGGCCTGCATGATCTTGAAATAGGACAATGGGCACAGGTGGGAGATCTTACAACACAGTGGATTTAAATACCGAAAAATCAGAGTATTGGGCAACTTTATATGCTGGAAATGCTGGAAATATTGAAGAAGAGGACAGTGCTCAGGTAATGTAAGTACAAACACGTTAAGCACAGAAAACCTAAACCCTGCTATAGGAGAGTACGGAGATGCAGACCATCATCATTCCGAAGGCCTTACAGGGATGTACTGGGCTACTTGTCGGTATCAAATGGATCAAGGAGTACTAAACAAAACGTCCTCTGAGACGTGTTTATGATGCGGTTCTTGTTAATGCTCACAGACAGGGGCAGTGGACAGAGAGGTGCCTGGACTGAAATCTCTCAGGACGGTGATTTACAGAAGAGTGGGGCAAGTTCTGCTTTTATGGGCCACCATTGACATACCATCAACGGGCAAAGGGCGAAAATGTGACTTGGAAATTACCTGCTGTAAAAACTGCGCGCGATGGTGCAGACCAACCCCCCCCCCCCCCCCCCCCCCCCCCCCCCCCCCCCCCCAAAGTCGTGGTAAAAATTTACAGGCTGGCGTTTTGGAGTGAAATGGAACAACAACAACAACAAACAAAGCAACACACACACACACACACACACACACACACACACACACACACACACACACACACACACACACGAACGCACGCACGCACGCACGCACGCCGCCGCAAAATAAAACTTTCTTACGCGGATTAATGACGAGGTTGTTTTCAGTGCGCATAAAGAGTGTGTGGAGAGAGAGAGAGAGAGAGAGAGAGAGAGAGAGAGAGAGAGAGAGAGGGGGGGGGGGGGGGAGGGGGGTCCCTGAAGATAATCAATAACACAAGGAAATCTTACCATAGGCCGCCATTACCTTTGATGACGTACACATCAGTGAATCATGGGCGGAAATATGGCTCTATGACCGGTTCTCTCTCAACAGTGAGAGGGGAAGAATAATATTGTAAGCGACTGAGTCAAATCTAAGAATGACACAACAGTAAGCAGCAGACATACATTTACAGCCTGTAGTCTATTAACCTTTACCGGACGATGTTTTTGACTATACAGACCCGATCGTGCGGGTCGTCAAAGACCCATACATTTTGTAGAGGCTTTTCCTATTCCTTGTCCCTATTCAGATCGCGTGGGTCTTCTAAGACCCACACCTGATAAAGAGCGGTTCAGCAGCTTATTCCTCACCCGATGGCGTGGGTCATGTGCGACCCCATTAAAATGTATAGGGCCTGGGGGAATTGAGACTAATGACGCTGATAATTGATTGTTCCCATACATGAAATTTCTGTGACCAACGGCTATTAAGACCGTTGACAAAATCCCAAGACTCCGTGAGCATAGCTCTGTCTGTTCATAAGGTATGATGTTTTTATTGAGTCACCGGGTCGCGGAAGACCCAGGAAGCACGGTAAAGGTTAAACCAACAAATGCCCACCATCGTTGGTGACGATTATGGGTTAACTATGCACATCCGTCTGGGAGGCAGGACCACCTTATACTGTACAGACCCCACGCGTTTCCGACGATGGAAGTGAGGATCAGAAGAGAGGCCATCATCACTGGCAACCAAATAAAGTCATCTGCGAGTTAGAAAAAAGGCAATTAAGGCAGCCGTTGAAACAGAATGACCTGTAACCCTATACTTTTTTCACTTTTTATATATCTATTCATTTGTAGCTCAATATACAGTTCTCTCAAATGAGTAGTTTGAACAAACCTGTACTGTGCAAATCTGTCACTAGTATATATGTGATCATACCAGTCCTGCCACTACAATCAATAATTCTTTGCCTAAGAGATGTTAAAAACCCGATATATTTTGGGCACCCTGATTGTTCCAGGCAAACGAAAATCCATAAGAATTTAAACAATGACGAACATTTGTAACCCAGGTCCTCTTCCCATGAGAATCTAAATTTAATAACATTTCGTATGCCTTAAACGGCAGCCTTTTTTCATTCATTCTGGTCAGTTTCAGCCAATACTTAATACATTCATGGATGAATTGAGATAAATTGGATATCTGCCTAGTACACCATAAACAAGATCATTTGGCGTTCGACTATCGACATTAAGAACGCATTTCAATGCAAACAAATGTACTTTTTCCTATTTCTGTCGTGTTTTTTTTTTTCAAAACCCCATATTTCCGAAACCATACTTCTCAATTATTTCCAAAGCCAGTTCATTTCTGAAGAGTGAAAACAAAAAACAGGACTACAAACATCACCCTGCTTGACCCCTCGTGTACAGTTCAACGCATCAGACAATGTTGCCCAGACCTTACTCTTGTCTTTACTTCGTTATAAACGCTTTTAACACAACGATACAACTTACCCTTAATTCCGTTTTTGATTAGAACTGGCCACAGTAACCTTCTAGATATAGAATCGATGCCTTTCAAAATCCACAAAAGCAACATATAACTTTCTATTATAGGCGATTTGTTTTGTGTATAGCAGCAAACAAAGTGAAAATATGATCGATTGTCGAATATCCCTTTTTAAATCCGGCTTGGTACTCACCTGTAATATTATACTGGGTAATCCATTCTTGTAATCTGCTATTAACAATTGAACTGTATAATTTGCAACTAACGTCACGTAAGGAAATACCACGATAACTGTTCATTGACATGACCTTTCTTATATAAAGGAATGATTACGGATTCTGTCCAATTTCGGAAAAAATTCCTTTTTCAAATAAATAGTTAAATAGTGAGACTAGGAAATTAACAACTGATTCACCTGAATTTTTGAAGAACTCACTTATAAGTCCATCTGGACCAGCTGAATTACCATTCTTTAGCTTTCTAATGGCAAGTAAAACTTCTACTCTCGAAATTGGCCTGTCCAGCACATTGTCTTCATTGTCTTCAAAGTAGTTGATATCAATTATCTGTTCTTCGTCTTTTTCCAAAAACACTTTTGAAATGATCAAACCATTCATTCATACATCTATCATTCAAAGGCTGGGATTTTCTTTTCGAGATCTTGTGCATTGTGTTCCAGAAGTTCTTTTGACTTTTTACAGATTTTGCCAATTCATTTACTAACGATTGGTTATGATCTTTTTTTCTTTTTCTTATATTTAGGTTCTTATGCTCACGTCTTGCAATGCAAAACTGGCTTCTAATATTAATATCCAATGTTGTTCTAAACCTTCTCAGCAGTCTTCGTACTCCACGTCTTGCCCGTGTACATTCTTGATCGAACCATTCCTTCTCTTTGACTTTTTTACCTACCACGATTTTTCTCTTCATATAAACAGCTTGTTCTTTAACAATCTGATTGAACATGTCAAGGGATTTATTCACATCTCTCTATATAAAAGCTTCTGCCTGCCATATCTAGTTTCTGCTGTACACGATATGAGCTCATAGACATAGTAAATCGTTCCGCATACATTTCTTTCCAACAATATGTTGTCATAAATGGAGCTCTTTCTACGCTTGGTCTTTTGTTAATACATTCTTTTTCTGTTTGCCTTTGAATGGATAATAAAAAGGGTAAATGATCAGATTCGATTCTTTCAAGAACTCTTAATGTTGCACAGTCATTCAAGAAATTAAACAAGTTCCCAAATGATAGAAAGTAGTCACTGACACTACTTCCCGAGTCCGAAATAAACGTGTAACGACCTTCAAGGTAACCAATACATACACACCATTGCAAATATATAAACCAAATAGAGAGAGAGAGAGAGAGAGAGAGAGAGAGAGAGAGAGAGAGAGAGAGAGAGAGAGAGAGATAGGGATAGGGAGAGATGGTGGTGAAAGAGATAAGGATGGGGCGGGAAGAAGAAGCAGCTGCTGCCAAAATAGGAGAGTACAGACAATTTGACAGACAAGCACCGACTGGATACAGTGGCTGCTACAGACATTGTCATCCAAAAGGCGTTGCTCGTCCGTCAAGACGAGGACCACTTCAGTCATCTGTGGGGTACGCCGGCAGCTGATCAAGCCCATCCACGCACGGAATGTGCGATGGCAGCTCGGACAGGAAATGAGGGGGGGCGTCCTCATAATTGCTGACGCGGGTTTTCCTTGCCTGTCTCTCTCGTTATGCTCCAGCTGTCCTCCTCTCTTCACATGAATTAGCGTCGTTGTGGGTGGAGTAGCGCCTCTAGCTCGATCCACAGCAGTTTGGTCCTATGTTTCAGAGGTGGTGTCAAACGTTTTCATGGATGTTTTGAGAACGCTTCGTCTGGCCTCTATGGGATCATATTCACCGTTTGCAACTCGCCGTAGAAGAGTCACTTGGGCAGCCGGTGGTCTGGCATGCGAGCTACATGACCTGCCCATCAAAGCTGAGATAGCATCAGGATGGTGTGAATACTAGGCAGACCTGCTTGGTGAAGCACCTCTGGGATTTTGTCCCACCGTTTGATGAATAGCAATCTTCTGAGGCAAGCTGTGTGGAAGCGATTCAGTTTCTTGGCATGCCGTTGATACTCTGTCCACGTTTCACAGGCGTAAAGGAGTGTGGGGAGAACAACTGCTCTGTAACCTTCAGATTGGTCTCTAGACTGATGCCTCTTTTATTCCAATATTTGTGTGAAGTCTCCCAAAGGTTGCAATTATTTTTGCAATGTTGACGCTCGCTTCTTCGTCAATAGCGACGTTCCGGAACAGTGTGCTGCCAAGGAAGGCGAGTTTGCTCAACGCAGCGAGTCTCACACCATCCACACACTCTGTCTGTCTGTCTGTCTGTCTGTCTGTCTGTCTGTCTCTCTCTGTCTCTGTCTCTCTCTCTCTCGCTCGCTCGCTCGCTCGCTCGCTGGCTCTCTAACAGCTGCGCATACGCGGGAGAAACTAATAAATTGAGAAAAAATGATAATTTCCGAATTATAACTGGAGCACATTTAAGCGTGTTCCGGTTTCTGTCGTAGAAGCACCAGATGGATCAATAGAGCTGAGCAAGTATGATGATATGCCACAAAATGTAATCATGATGAGCCACTGTTGCTGCTACCACGGTGCTTCTTTACTCACTTAAATTCATGTATTCACATTTTCAATTTTATCTCAGTTGTTCGTGCTTAATTTATCAAAACGCTACGAAAGTGAACTCGATCAACACTCTCAGGCCTGAAATATGTAGCCCAAATCCTGGAAAATTAGCTTAATTACAGCTGAAATTATAAATGTGTTTGGATCAAATCCATACTACTAGCATTCGGCAATACGTGTATCATATTGATCAAGTCCCAAAAGGTTTCGCTTGGCTCGACATGCCTCCTCTTCTTGGTATGAATTGTACAACAAAAGAATCAATAAAATTAATCCAAATATCTGTCAGACTTTTTTCATATATCTCAAAGCGTTTCGTCTTTACCTTTTTTCGCTTGCACCGTATCACAGACCATTAAACAGTGTGGTTTTTCGACCCACGCCATTTCGGACTCTGATGCAACTGCTGAGAGACCCTCAAAGTTGGCTGAAGAAGCTGTGATTCGGCCACACGTCACTGTTAGGATTTAGCACTAGACCCCTGTATAATCCATGTCAACGTTTTCGGGCCTACCACAAATTTGAGGCAGCATTTAATGCTAAACGGATAATTGATCAAAAGAACAGCTTCCAACCTATCAGTTCCCTTGTTTTGGGAGGATTTTCATCGATGGAATCACAATGTTCAAATACATGACCTTCCCCTTAACTGACGCACATTTCAGGCCTTTGTACTCACCCGTGACCCTATCTTTGCGCCAGCTCGAAGCGCCTAAACAGTCCCATTCCTTTGATTTTTAATCTGTCTGCATGCAAACACCTGGCTTGTACCTTGATGGTCATATGAAAGAAAATGATGTGAATCAACTTTCAGACACAATAAAGCAGTTTAATCAGGCAAATCTATAGATACTCGACTCTTTAAGCAGGGTCTTGACGCTTTGATTTTTGGTGTGCAGCCTTTCAGCTGACAGGGTAAAGGCGCTTCCACCACGCAGTAAGGAAATTAGCAGGCACTGAAACCAACCTTCAGAGATTGACCATCGAGTTGAAAAGAAGAGACAAAAACCACGAGAAAAAACAAAACCTTTTCTGGAAAGCCTTGAACATTGCTAACAAATGGTAGGAATCTTATTTGTTATTAGACTTGAACTATGCAAAATATGCTTCGTTATGTAGATTTCCTCCGTTCCTGTTGGCCTGATTTTCCCCACAGAGTAAAAAAAATGAATAAAAGCCATGCACAGCTCAGGTCTGTTAATTGGTGATTTATCGTAAATATTTTGTTTGCAGTCTGAGAAAAAGCTGGATATCATATTTGGGATATCATATAAACGGAGCACCATTTACAAACACACAGACACACACGCGTGTATCATATACATAACGGACCCCCCCACCCCACCCCCACCCCCCCCGTCTCCCAGTTTAAGACTTTATACTACGTATTAAATCAAGTGAAGCATTGCCCCCAAAATATCTCACAAGCAAACCTGAAAATCCAGGCACTAAGATTTACCTGAGTTAAGTTTAATCAGTCCATGAATATGCAGGTGCAAAATAGAGAAACTATCAATCAGACAGACTAGGTGAAACGTGCACTAATGCTGCAAGCAATATCATGTGCAGCGCATTTCGTCCATAAACACATTCATCAAAAAAAAAGCGCCACAAGCATACGAGGAGAGGAGAGAGAGAGAGAGAGAGAGAGAGAGAGAGAGAGAGAGAGAGAGAGAGAGAGAGAGAGAGAGAGAGAGAGAGAGAGAAGGAAAAAGGAACAGTAGACAGTTGAAACTTGTGAAGAAAACCTGGGTTTTTGGGGGGGGTTTTGGTTGTTTTTTTTTTTTTAAGTTAAATCTTGTGGGAAACGACGACTATGTATCACATAATTACTGTCGAATTTGACCAGACTTTGGGCTAGGTTCAAAGTGAGGTGACTACAGGCGGAAACTGAAACATATTTAGAAGAGAAATTAGGATTATTGCGCCAGACAGAAAGGAACAAAGAAACTGTCTTGTAATTTGTTTGTCCTGTTGTCCGGCGAAATAATCCTAATTTCTCTTCAAATTTTGGCTATGAAACAGGACCGTGGAACTATAATTCAATGCTAGGTTTCATAGGCATTTCCGTTCAAACAAGGGTTGACGATATTAGGTTACTAAGCCGATTAAGAACATATTTCATACAAAAAAACTATTTTCACGATTCGAACATTGTTCAACATAACCGCTGAGTCCATACTTTATATGACATTTTGTCGAGAGTCCAAATTTCCCGTATGGTCTCAGGAGCCATATTTCACGGCATCAGTGTTTCATACGACACATCGTCTTTCTACGTTCAAATTTGTTTTGTTTCTTGGTTCATTATCATAATATTCAGAAATATACTTCGGCGTTATCTTGCAACTTTTGCATCGTATGTGCGTCACGCTTAGTTTATTCAATTTTTCTTCTTTTTTATTTTCTTTTTCTTTGTTGATGGTCACCACTTCTTACATGTCTCCTTTTGCTGTTAATCTACCTGCTTCCTTTTCTTTGTTTTCGCATTTAGTTCACTTTGTACATAATATGTAGTCTTTATTAGAAAAGTAGTTAGACTCAGAATCAAAAACTTACTTGGAGAATATTACGACAGGGTCGCTCTGTCTTCTTCAGCTCACTGTTGCTGTTGTGGCAGCGAGGCCTGGTGGGCCCTACCAAGCCTCGCTGCTACAACAGCAGCAGTGAGCTGATAAAAGACAGGGCGACCCTGTCGAAATAGTCTCCAAGTAAGTTTTAATTCTGAGTCTAACTACTTTTCTGATGTCGAATCCAGAATCCAGAAACCTTTATTCTTATGTAGTCTTTAGTCCTTTTGGGGGCCAAGTGCAAAACAGGCGTGCGCGACTTACTGTACTGTTCAGAATAAAAAGGGTTCAAAAGTGCTGCAAAGTGTTCCCGTTTGCCTGTCTGTCTCTCGGTCTGTCTCCCTGTCTCTACATCCCTCTTCTGTTTCTTCTCCGCTTCCTTTGCCTTGAACATGGTTTCTTTGTGTGTTTATTTACCCCTTTCCCCCCCTTTCTGTGTTCTGTTCTGTTCTTTCTGTCTTGCTTACTTTCTTTTATTCATCTGTTTTCCCTTTCTCTCAATGCCCACATTTACTCGGATTTCCGCGCTTCTTTGCGTTTTCGCCTTTTTTTTCTGTCAGCTTAACTCGTCGCGCGCGCACAGACACATACACACACATTTATATAGTAAGCACTCACGTACGCGCGCACGGGCACGCGCACACACGCACACACACACACACACACACACCCCCACACACACACACACACACACACACATTCTCTCGCACTCACTGAAATACTGCTCCGGTCTGTCTGTCTGTCTGTCTGTCTGTCTGTCTGTCTCTCTCTCTCTCTCTCTCTCTCTCTCTCTCTCTCTCCTCTCTCTCTCTCTCAGTCCGTCTAGGTCACTCGGCTTCTTTTAATTGGTCCATCTCATATAACCTGTTTATCTCTCTTTCGGTTTCATTCTGCCTCTCTCGATTCTTTCCCCATCATCAATCGCTCTCTCAGCATCTCTCTTGTCAGAATGGAATTGCAAATTACTTCCACTCCCTGGGCCCAAATGGCACTGGGCCCTTTCAGTAACTGGCCGTTTTGGAACTGGCCCAAACGGGATGACCCCCCACCCTCACCCCCCTTCCCCGAGGCCCCGTGCGAAAGCCAACCAAGCGTACTTATCACACCGTTTGTACGTTTGCTCTGCTCCTATTGTCTCTCCCCTGCTTCTCTGTCCGCTTTTCTACTCACTCACTCCGTCCTCCTTATTCATCTCTTCTTCTCTGCTTCTCTTCCTCTCTGCTTCTCTTCCTCTCTGTTTCTTTTTCCTCACTGTTTTTCTTTTCCGATGTGCTTCTCTTTCCTCTCTGCTTCTCTGTCGGCTCTGCGGCTCTGCTTCTCTTTCCTCCCTGCTCTACTGCTCTGACTCCATCTGCTCTCTGTTTCTCTTTCCCCTCTGCTTCTTTGTCTGTTTATCTGCTTTTATCTGCCCTGCTCCCTGCATCTCCTCCTTTCTGCATCTCTCCCCCCCCCCCCCCCCCCCGCATCTCTCTCCTCTCTGCATCTCTCTGCATCTCTCTCCTCTCTGCTTCTCTGTCTGTTCTGACTCTCATTTTCTTTCCGTTTTTTTTTTTGACTGCTCTGCTTTTCCTGATCAACGTGTTCTTATTGCTGCTCTACCATGTCAACTCACTGAAAGAAAGAAAAGGAAAGCCGTGCTTTTGCACGTCCACGCCCCTCCGTGAAGACGATTTTGCCAGATGACTTTCAAAATTCTCATTGTCTGGCTACTGGTAAGTCTGTGTTTGGAACTAAAGTGATAAAACAACATGAAACAACCTTTACAACTGAGTTTCCTCAATCAAATCAAGAAGATAAAACTGTATAGACCTCTATCCTTGGCTGCTTAACACACCATCACTGAATAATTACGAATAGTGGGAGAGTACAGATTAACAGCCAGCGTATGGGAAGAAATAAACAGGTTATGAAAGTGCTTAGATATGTCTGCCTGAGCATTCTATGAAAGTAGGGTATAGGATATTTGTATGCTGGATGTGTTTGAAATATGTGTGCGTGCGTGTGCGTGCGTGCGTGCGTGCGTGCGTGCGCGCGTGCGCGCGCGCGCGCGCGTGTGTGTGTGTGTGTGTGTGTGTTTTGCACATAGGTGAGTGTGCGTGCATGCGTGCGTGCGTCTCTCTCTCTACGTCTGTCTCTCTGTCTCCTTCTCTTTATCTCATTCTGTCTGTGTACGTGTGTGCGTGTTTGCGTGCGTGCGTGCACGCGCGCGCGCGCGTGCGCGCGCGCGCGCGCGTGTGTGTGTGTGTGTGTGTGTGTGTGTGTGTGTGTGTGTGTGTGTGTGTGTGTGCGCGCGTGCGCGCTCGCGCGTGTGTATGTGTGTAGTGCGCGCGCTCGCGCGCGCGATCTTCCATGCCATCTCAGCAGAATGACATCTACGCCTTTTCACACCGGTTCCCTCTCACGCAACCTGTCAAAACTCCGGCTCCACAGTTCAGCAACCAGTAACAGGCAGCCATTAAGAAAGCCACCAGAGAAAAACACTTCACCGCTGCTGAGTCTCCTCTGTGATTTTCAATGGTGTCCTGTTCTGATCCGGCATACACATGATACCACCCTACTGAGGCGCCTACAGACGGAATACTCGACAAGTCCCGGAACCAACGTGAGCGGGCGGCCATGTCTTCTCTTTTGAACTCCCCTTATCTCCCCTCCTTGCGGACAGTTTTCCTTCTTCGTCATCTCGTGCCCGATTTGTGGACAGGAAAGAAAACTCTGAGGGCAGCTTGACAGCAGTGAGTCTTCAGGGAAGAACGCCCTGACAAGTGGTCTGGCGTGGAACTCTTCAAACTCCAAAGGGAGCCCGGCCACATCTAGCTCATGATTTCCAAATGCCCTTTCGCTGCCAAAATTTTCCGCTTTTTTGTCCTGGCGTTTCTTCAGTTTAATGTCTTTCCACGACAAGTGATATCAGAAGATTTTAAATTTTTGTCCCCTGCCGCCGGCCAACATTGCTGAATGATGGACGTTTGCGGATACTGATGGATGATGCTGACTGATATAACTGTTGAAAGATATTCAACGATTATTTCAACTGGTTCTGCTGATGGATGATGTAGCTTCTTTTTGATGGTGAGTGACACTAATGGGTGCAGTTATCATAAGTGAAACATTGAGTGGCTGATTATTGACTGAATTATATAAGTCCCGGAACAATGGTATGAAAGTAAGCAACTTAAAAGTCTTTTGGAGACAGCTAGGATTTTTTTGTCCGTTCGCTCAGCGAGAAATACGATAACGATCAAAATCTGTAATACAAATTGAAGATATGATAATTTGTAAATTAGAAAGAAAAAAGCCTCGATAATAGCATTTCACTTCTAATTGTAACTTACAAAATTACTTCAGCCTGCACCATATATAGAATGAGAAGTGTTTTCCCATAACTCGTAAGTGAGGTCCACCTGGGTTTTTTTTTTTCGCGGTAGTTCCGTGGGCTGTAGTTTACGAACATTATCTAGACATCCATCGCTTGATTTCTGTCGATTTTGAGGACGTTTTTGACAATTTGTCAAGTAAGGGTAAAGGTTTACACACTTTCGTCTTCGGAAACGAACACAACAATTATTTCTGTGCAAAAAGATAAAGTCCCACGTGATAGAAAATGGGAAAGCATTGTCAAGATTTTCTAATAGAAGAGGCTGCCCACAAGGGGACTCTATATCCCCCTATATGTACCCTTATATGTATGCTGTGTGTGCTGACGGAGGTCTACAGGCAATAAAAAAAAATGGCAAGATGAAGAAACTACGGGGCAAAAAGAAGAGGAAATACAATTTAAACAAACAAATTTGCAGACTACACTGTGTTAGAAGAAGATCAAATAAAGTCATATGAAACGTAGCTTAAAAACCTTTCTAATTTTGTGCGAATATCCGAACATAGATTAAACTATAAATACATTGGCTAGGTATAAGGTAAAATTCCACGAAAAATTATTTATCCTGCTACAAAACGTAATCGAAGTTTAAAAAGATCAAACTCTAGGGCTTGTGATTTACGATTAGCCTGTTGGATATGACGGAATATGATATGGCAGATATATTCTCAGAAGTTAAGAATTGATTCGGAATATAGTCCAAAAAAGAGTAATGGTGAGATTAGGCTGAACAACAGTATCTAAATAATAAGTGCTGTTTCAAACAAAGTGACCGAGGACGGAAAATGAAGCAAAATTTAAAATGAAAAGGTATTAGTACCGCCACAGGATACAGACAAACAGATTACAGGACAAAACACAATGCTTTCAACCTCTTAGGTCTACTCCAGGCAAAAAGAAAAACGTTATTTAGGACAATGAAAACGAAGAACGAGAAACCACTTATATTCTCATATTCGGCGCAAAATGGCAACAGCCATAAAATATGGGTGTTCATACGGTGAATGGTTGTACTAAAATGTGGAAATGTTACATTTAATAATTCTGATAGGAAGTATTCAATCTGTAAATGTAGAATCAATAAGATAAAAACCTAATCTGTATATTTTTCTGAAGAAGCTGGGCTAGAAACATGGTATAGAGACATATATGACTGAAATAAATCATTCAAGCTACTTGACAAAATGTTTCTCATATATTAAACTTATAGGAGATTTATGCTGATATCCTTATACTTACTCTGTTTACATGTTACGTACGATTTTAGACCTTTAATCGAACACCATGAGAATCAAATACGGCTGTATTATTTCCTTTCGTTTAAGTTAGTTTATGATGACATATTTCTGTTACGATTGTGTGTAATGCTCTACATAGCTTTGTTTCATATTTGCACATCCTGTCGTTGGAATCCTGCCTTTATGTGTACCCATTAAAACATATCTTCTAGAAGTGGAGCGGGGACACAGGCAGGAAGAGAGAGAGAGAGAGCTAGCTAGAGAGAGAGAGAGAGAGAGAGAGAGAGAGAGAGAGAGAGAGAGAGAGAGACAGAGAGACTGAGACAGAGACAGAAGAAATAGACAGATAGACACACAGACAAACACAGATACAAAGACAGAGACAGATACACACACAGACGGAGAGCTAGAGCAAGAGAGAGAGACACAGAGAGAGAGAGAGAGAGAGAGAGAGAGACAGACAGAGAGACAGACAGACAGACAGACAGGCAGGCAGGGAGACGGACGGACGGAGAGATAGAGAAACACAGAGACAGACACAGAGAGAGATAGCGAGAGCAAAGAGACGGGCAGAGAGAGAGAGAGAGAGAGAGAGAGAGAGAGAGAGAGAGAGAGAGAGAGAGAGAGAGACAGACAGACAGACAGACAGACACAGACAGACAGACGGACAGACATCAGACAGACAGACGAAGAGACAGTGAGGCAGCCAGGGGCTGCGAGAGACAGAGAACGACAGAGAGCAACAAGATACGGACAGAGAGAGAGAGAGAGAGAGAGAGAGAGAGAGAGAGAGAGAGAGAGAGAGAGAGAGAGAGAGAGAGAAGAGAGAGAGAGAGAGACAGAGACAGAGACAGGCAGACAGACCGACAGACAGAGAGAACAGACAGACAGACAGAGAGAATTACGGGGCTGATAAAATCTATGCTGCTCAATTAGAAACGGGCCACACCGCCAAGACGTCAATAGCCAGCTGAAGGGAGGAAGATCTGGAAGTCGTCACCACGTGGTGGTCTTCAATTAGTTTGTTCCTTCCCCAAGGGAGTGTCTTGTCCTGGGCTATGTTTTGCCTGTGTCCTTGGCGGTAACTAACCCCTTCTCTTTCCAACTTTGGCTTCGTTTTCCCACCCTCAGTCACTCCGTTTTGAAACTTCCCCAAGGGAGGTAACCTTCACACCCGTGTCTTTGTTGTTATTGTTACCTCCCCTGTCAGCATGATTGCGCAGAATGGAACCCAGCCCAAGGATGAATCCATCAGGCATTCGGGCGAGGTGGGGTGCATCTCGCGCTCGTGATGAAAAAAGAATCTGGAAATCTTTTTCGCTTTCGCATAAGGGGTGAATTCATGCGTGCGCGCACACACGCATACTCGAGCGCGCCCACGCACGCACGCACGTACGTACGCACACATGAGCACGCACGCACACACACACACACACACACACACACACACACACACACACACACACACACACACACACACACACACACACACACACACACACACACACACACACACTCGTGATGAAAAAATAATCGGGAAATCTTTTTTCACTTTCACGCATGGCAAGAAAGGGTATTTTACGGGCGTTATTTTTTTTATTTTTTTTGTTTTTTGTTTGTTTGTTTGTTTTTTTTTCTAAAACCTCTCAAGAAATACATGCATGGATCTTAAATGAGATAAGAAACAGGAGTATTACGTCTCGGCGAGCTTGTCGGATTAGCTAATGAATTATGGTAAGGATTCAAATTTTAGCACTCATAAAGCTGGCAAAATAAATGTCATAATGATAACGATGTTTCCTATTCACATCTATGGCCTTGGTGAGTTTGCGTTGAGATCGAGCTCATGGGAACTGCCGATGGGCGGACATGGTGGCGCCCTCCGGTGGGGACGCGTCGGCTACGCGAATGAGCAATTTCATGCATATACTCATAAGGCCTTGTACATACGGAACTACGTACATGTACAAGTACAGACAGTTTATGCTTTCGGGATAGAGAAAGGAATTGTCCGTGTACATCATATACATGTGCTCTCATCTATGCGTGTCCTTACCATTTTACTATGCCTTTTTGTATATAATCTGTATGTAAAGTCTGTATATACATGGACCGATGGCTTGATGCCTTTGGTAGACATACTGAACCTTCAGTCTTTTGCGTTCTCTCTCTCTCTCTCTCTCTCTCTCTCTCTCTCTCTCTCTCTCTCTCTCTCTCTCTGGAATCTATGCGACTATCAAACAGTCACCCATAAATCTATGCGACTATCAAACAGTCACCCATAAGTGTAGACCATTACACTTAATTGGTGTAGAAATTGGTAAGTTTTAGAGTGAAACATCATAAAATTAGAATGTCTACACTATTGTGTAATGGCCTACACAATGATTGTCGCACGCATTTATAGGGGCCTGCAAGGGGACTGACCGACCGAAACCATTTACTGTCAGATCAACATATTGTTGAACCTGCAAGGGATGCTGGGCAGCAGAAAGGGCCAATGGTTAGCGGCTGAAACAGCCTGCGTCCCTCACGAGCGGCCCCTACTGCTCGCAGGCTCACAGTTTTCTCTCAACGTCATGCAAACCTCAAAAAAAAAGGGGGATAGTATTACAAATACCCATAAGTGTAGACCATTACACAATAGCGTAAAAATTCTAATTTTATGACGTTTCACTCTAAAATTTATCAGTTACTATCGTCAGCGTGGGGCCTAGCCGGCGGTGTCCATGTTATGTTGAGTCAGAGCAGGCACCAGACAGCAATGCAGTGTCTCCTCTGGTGGGTTTCCTCATATCGACTTCGCAATGACTACTCCCTGTGGTTTGGCGGCGCCGGAGCTGCGGCGGGACAAGCCAGGATGACGTGGGCTGTGGACGGAGAGCAAACAAACAAACAGACAAACAAACAGACATTCATAATGGGGATGGTGAAGGGTGGGGACTGGTGAGGGTGTCGCACGTATTCGGTCCCTGCACCGTAATAACACCAAGATCAGGCTCTTCAACA
>JADBJO010000715.1:332500-335000 GCA_016801955.1 Conus betulinus | reverse complement strand
CTCTCTCTCTCTCTCTCTCTCTCTCTCTCTCTCTCAGCCAGTTCTCGTCTTGTCTGGTATACGTTATATTGTCTAAGAATCTACACCACCACAGACATTGTACACGCTCTCTCTCTCTGTCTCTCCATGTCTCTGTCCATTTTCTCTGTCTCTGTCTCTCTTTTCTCTCTCAAGTAAGGAACACAGGATGATATGATATTGAAAGGGGAAAAAAAAAAGAAAACAGGAATCCAAACAATTGTTCTACACGGAAACAGTTGGCGTTCAGTTCTCTCTCTCTCTCTCTCTCTCTCTCTCTCTCTCTCTCTCTCTCTCTCTCTCTCTCTCTCAATTTACCGTACAGAAAGCTGTAATGAGACAGAAAATAGATATCATATGCATTACACCCAGTGACATCTTTCTTTCCAACTGTTATTTGAAATTTACCTGATTTTGATACTTCTTGAATTGTAAAACCTATTCATAAATATGTGAAAAGGTTTCTTAGAAGCTGTACATATCAGTGCACGTGCCTGGAAGCGTGCGTTTGGATTTGAAATCAGTTTTCATCCTATTAGATCGTCACGAGTTGAAAAGCGGGTATAGTGTATGCATTTATAAGTTTGCTTGTTTTTTATTCCTCCAGAAGATACTGGGAACACCTACAGATCAACCGCTTGAAGCTCTTGATTTTCTTTCCAAACTAAAATCCGATTCTTCTAGATTTTTTTTTCCAAAGTAAATCTGATTCTCCTCACACACACACACACACACACACACACACACACACACACACACACACACACACACACACACAGAGGTACAATATTCTTTTAAGTCTTTGAAAAAAATATATATATATATATATATATATATATATATATATATTCATCTGCTGAAAATACTGAATGAATGTAGAACAATATCAGTCACACACACACACACACACACACACACACACACACACACACACACACACACACACAGAGAGAGAGAGAGAGAGAGGGGGGGGGGGGGTGCGGGGTAGGAGACGGAGAGGGTATGGGTGAAGGGGGTAAGGTGGTAGACTGGAATGAAAAGGATGACAATGTTCTGTAATAAGCGAACAGTGTTCGTTTGCTTTCTGTCATCATCATCAATCTTGTGAACCATAGTCTGCGTCTTCCTTGAGCATGACATACTCACGACATGTGAAGTGCAGATGTGCATGCTGTATATTCCAAGACAACGATTAAACATTTTTTGATGAGAATAAAAAAAAAGAGAGATAAAATACAATCAGCAAAATTTCAGCGGATTCCGATAAAAGTATTTCTTATAGAATCCCATCTACAAATGTTGTTTTCCAGAGCGACGACTGCAGTGAACTATTCTGACAAATAAATACATAAGAATGATAGTAATGAGAGATATCATAGAAGGAATGATATACATTAGGCCTACGTCACAGATCCTTTGGGTGAGCCTGTACAATCGACTTCTTCTTCAAGAATATAGTTTCTCACAGACGCAAAGTTTATAGTTGACTTCACTAGGTTGTTTTCGTTAAAGAAAGGAAGCTGTTTAACGAGTTTTCCTCTAGTACATACTGTTCAGTGCCTCTGGGAATTACCTGTCGATTACCATTGTATTTTATATTGCCTTTCAAATGACACGCATAAAAGATCAAAACTTTGTTACCGAAGGTTTTTTAAAAATCAATGAAAAGCCTATGATTGATAAAGATGATACTGCATCATATTACCACACACATCACCAGTCCTCCAAATGGACTCAACTAATATCTTCACTGTTGCATACAGCAATCCTCCGGCAATCGCGTTTAAAGAACCACAACACATTATTTGTCTGATAATTTTTCATTATCAGACCATCAAAACTGATCCTCATCTCTCTCTGTTACTCCTCTTCTCGCTCACCTCTCTCTCTCTCATGATCTGCCTCAGCACCGCGTCATCGCTCCTCTACTCTCTCTCTTGGTCTCTCCTAATATCGTCTCTGTTGCACCTCCTCCCTTCCTCCTCCTCACTCTTATCTCTCGAACCACTTTTCCCTCGCATCCAGCTCTCCGATCGCTCCACCCCCCCTCCTCCATCCTCGCTCGCGCGCCGCTCTCTCCGCGCTCTGCGTCTCCGCCAACGCTCTCTTTTGTGTGCGCCTCCACACCCCTCTCCTCCAGCCGCCTGTGTCCCCTCCCTGTGGTGGTGTGTGTGTGTTTGTGTGTGTGTGTGAGGTGTGTGTGTGTGTGTGAATGTGTGTTGGGTGTGTGTGTTTGTGTGGTGTGTGTGTGTGCGCGCGTGCGCCGCGTGCTGCGCGCTCGTGTGTGCGTGCGTGTGTGTTGTGTGTGTGTGTGTGTGTGTGTGTGTGTGTGTGTGTCGTGCGTGCGTGTGTGTGTGTGCGTGCTTTCGTGCGTGCGTGTGCGTGTACGTGTGCCTGGCGCGTGCGTGTGCGTGTGCGTGTGTGTGTGTGTGTGTATGTGCGCGCGCGCGCATGTGTGTGAGAGAGAGAGAGAGAAAGAGAC
>JADBJO010000715.1:300000-327500 GCA_016801955.1 Conus betulinus | reverse complement strand
TTACTCACGGTAACAAAAACAGCTTCACCACAGTGACATGATTTTTTTATCGGCTGTATCTAATACGATTAAACACATTCACTCTTTACATGACAAAGATATCCTTTCAACACCCCCCCCCACCCCCCCCCCCCCCCCCCCCTCCATCCGCACCCCTCCATACAAATAAACTGTGTCAGTATTCAAGTGCCTCAGGACAGCAGCAGAAAGTTCAGATCCATCATTCCAGGTACAAGAGGAGCCCGCCCGCGCGACACATCCCCCCCCCCCCCCCAAAAAAAAAAAAAAAAAAAAAGAAAAAAGAAAAAAAAAAAGCACGACCGGTGTCACTTACTTTTGCTTTCCTTCTCACGTCCGTCAACGTCCTGCGAGAGAAAGGGCGAGCCGGCGAGCGAGCGAGCGAGCAAAAGAGAGAGAGAGAGAGAGAGAGAGGAGAGAGAGAGAGAGAGAGAGGCAGACAGACAGACGGAGAGAGAGAGAAGAAGCAGACAGAAAGACAGAGAGAGAGAGAGAGAGAGAGAGAGAGAGAGAGAGAGAGAGAGAGAGAGAAGAGAGTTAGGATGAGAGGGGAGAGGCACAAAAGGGAAGGGTATAGGAGGGAGACAGAGCACGTGAGTGAGGTGAAGGTGAGAGAGAGAGAGAGAGAGAGAGAGAGAGAGAGAGAGAGAGAGAGAGAGAGAGAGGATGAGAGGGGGGAGGAGGAGACGAAAGGGAGAGAGGGTTTATGAGTGAGACAGAGTACGTGAGTGAGGTGAAGGTGAGAGAGAGAGAGAGAGAGAGAGAGAGAGAGAGAGAGAGAGAGAGCGAGAGAGAGATACACTTACTACTACTATACTACTACTACTACTACTACTACTACTACTATTGATGATGATGAAATAAGAATAAGAAAAATGATTATGATGTTAATGAAGCTGGGAAAGATAGCACAATAAAATCTGGAAAGTACACATACATGCATATCATTTAATAAAATACAAAAGGAATAAAGGTCAGCGTTAAGTAGGAATAATCATAAGAACAACAACACAAACAACAAGAACATCAATGATAATGATGATAATGATAACAATAGTAATAACAATAACAATAATGATACTAATGATGATGAAAATGAGGGGGGGGGGGGGGGGGGGGGGGGGGGGGGGGAACAAAGAGAAAAAGAACACATTAAAAAACGAGCATGAGCAAGTAAATCCACCTCTTGGTTACTTCTCTACAACAAGAAGAGCATAAATGCTGCGAATATTGAAGTGGTCTGCTGCAGCTCCTATACCACGGCACACAACAGTTTCAAAACACTGCGGGCAGAAACACTGGTAACTATTACGGGCTGAAGTAGGGTGAGGGAACTCACACAATAAGATGATTTGATGGAGGTTGTCTGCAGTTGAACACACATCAAACACACTTCTTTTCGAAAGAAATGTAAACTTTCTTTTGGCTTCTTCAGAATAACCATTAGTGTAGTTCCTTGTTTTTCGCACGTTAGACGGCAACTAGTGTCTACTCAATCTGGATTGGTAGAAGCATTATTGTGTAAACTCTGCGCCGATAACACATGTTGGGACATAAGAAATGTATTGCTTCAAATGTTCTGACGCTGCACTCTCTCCCTCTCTGTCCGTCTCTCTCTCTCTCTCTCTCTCTCTCTCTCTCTCTCTCTCTCTCTCTCTCTCTCTCTCTGTCCATCTCTCTCTCCCTCTCTGTCCGTCTCTCTCTTTCTCTGTCTGTCTCTGTCTGTCTGTCTGTCTCTCTGTCTCTCTCTGTCTCTCTCTCTCTCTCTCTCTCTCTCTTCTCTCTGTCTGTATGTCTGTCACACACACACACCACACACACACACACACACACACACACACACACACACACACACACACACACACTCTCTCTCTCTCTCTCTCTCTGTCTGTCTGTCTGTCTGTCTGTCTGTCTGTCTGTCTGTCTGTCTGTCTGTCTGTCTCTCTATTAAACTACCCCACCTAATTCATTCATGTTCATAAAAATAACACACACACATTCACACACACGCACGTACACACACACACACACACACACACACACACACACACACACACACACACACACACACACACACACACACACACACACACATTTACATGCGCGCACGCACACACATGCACTCACATACACACACGCACACTTTAACTTTAAAGAACAAAACTTCAGTCAAATCTTTCAATTTCATTAAAAAAAAACAAAAACGTATCAGTGTGACCTAGATAATATAGCAATATTTATGTTTGAAAACGGCCTTAGTTTATCGGCAGAAAAACCCCCCACATGATGTTTATTTGATGCTGGTGGAAGTACTTGCAATATTCCTACTTTTAAGGTAGACAACAACGTATTGAATTATGTCACCGAGACAAAATTTTTAGGAGTAAATATTACCTCTAAATTAACTTGGAACAACCATACTGAACATATTATCAACGAAGCCAGCAAATCTCTTAATCTTCTTAAAGTAATCAGTAAACAAAATTGGGGTGCAGATACACAAACCTTAGTACACCTTTCGATATCTCTCGTAAGATCAAAATTATCATACGCACAAGAAGTGTTCTTCAGCGCACCAAACTATTTACTGGAAAAGTTGCAAAGCATAGACTGCAAGGCATTTAGACTCGCACTAGGTGTCAGTGCATCAGGAACGTATTACGAAGCCGGAGTTCTGCCCCTTGACGACCATAGAAACTTGGCCTGTGCTGAGTTCATCCTACGTAGCTCATCTGTTCAGAACTCAAGCAAAGATGAATTAGCTTTACGATTAGATATCCATTTCCCGAAGCGAGCTAGATCTATTAAATCTAATACAACCATAATGACATAATCCTCAAAATTATTGAAAGACCCTGAGATCGATCCCAAGAATATTGCTGATCGTTTTCCTGTATCCCCGATTCCAAATTGGGAATTGCACACCGCATGTTTTGATTATAAATATACTGATCTACAAAAGAATGTTAACAATAATATATTGTCCTCTCTTGCCAAATCCCATATCGATAGTAATTATTCACATCACCTTAAAGTTTTCACCGATGGATCACTGTTAAATGAAAAAGCTGGAAGTGGTTTTGTTATTCCTACCCTTAAAGTTGAAAAATCTTTTCATCTCGGGAAGGGGTACTCTATCTTCACGGCTGAGCTGGTGGCTATTCTAATAGCGCTTACCTTTCTTGTTGATACTAAACCATACTTACTATCTACAAAACACCTCTCTGTGTGGATTCTAAATCTGTTCTGAATCTACTGCTGTAAAAAATCGAGGTGAGCTGATTTTAGAAATAAAACATCTTGTCAGTATTCTTATATCAAGAGGTACAACAGTTGATTTTTGCTGGATCCCGTCTCACTGTGGCATTTCTGGTAATGAATGGGTTGACCGGGCTGCCAGAAAAGGAGCACGAAAGTCCGATGAATCCATAGAAATCAACATTCCTCTGTGTTTATACGAAGGATATGGTCTCTTAAAAAAGACGTGTATTGAAAAGGTTTATGAAGCCTACAAAAACTTGGTTCTTACTAAAGTACATTTACCTCACTCCAAATTGCTCTGCTGTGACAAATCCCAGTCAGCTACTTTTTGTTCTAGCAATGCGGCTAAAATTGGAAAGATTACCTATCAATTGGCCAACGCAAATGTACTTGAAAAAAAAAACCGAAAACCTAAATCCCTGTTTTTACAGGCTTAAGCTTAACGCTTTCTGTACAAAATTTTCGGAAAAAAATTTAAATTGCATCTGCGGAGCAGTTGAAAGTTTCAAAACCCAGCATCTTCTTTTCAACTGCGCATATTTCAAAAAGGAAAATCCTGACTGCCTGCGACTTGATGGCACTTGTATTTTCCAGAACTTACCAGGTCTTGTTTCTTTTGTTAATTCCTTGATGATTAGTCCAATGAGCTCTTATTTGTAACGAGTGTTCCTACAGATATGAGCGCTTAACATTTTGGTTTATACCAGATATCCTGTACTCCATGTTTTTAATACTTGCTTTGGGCTAATGTTAATTGTAAAGAATTTTAGCACGAATCACTGTATATAGCTAACTGCTCTAACAAATCTCTTATCGGTCCATCAACACATACACACGCACACACACACGCGCGCACACACACGCACTCGCGCGCGCGCGCGCGCGCAGCACATACACACACCACACACACACACACACACACACGCATGCATACTCACACTCTTTCCCTAAACTCTGTTTAAAATCACTTATGTGAATAGACGTTAAATTGTAGAACGAACACACGTACACAACGTTAACGTCTTCTCTCTCCTCCCTCCTCCTCTCTCTCTCTCTCTCTCACACACACACACCACACACACACACAAACACACGCCACGCACACACACACAACACACACCGGATGAGAGAGAGGAGAGAGAGGAGAGAGAGAGGAGAGAGAGAGAGAGAGACAGAAGAGAGAGACAGACAGAGACGGACAGACAGACAGACAGACAGACAGAGAGGATGAAGGGGTGGGGGTAGAAGAGGGAGAGAGAGGAACGTACGTGTGTGTGTGTGTGTGGTGTGTGTGGTGTGTGTGTGTGTGTGTGTGTGTGTGTGTGAGAGAGAGAGAGAGAGAGAGGCAGGAGAGAGAGAGAGGACAGAGACAGACAGAGGACAGAGAAGAGAGAGACAGAGAGAGAGAGGAGAGAGAGGAAAAGAGAGAGAGGTGTAAACTTAAATGGTTTTGTACTTTCCAGCAGAAATGAGGGAGAGAAACTTTCCGGAATGTTGATGTGTACAATTCTCCCAAACTTTTGTAAACGAGGTTAGACAAGAGAGGGGAGAAGGATAGGCCTTCCAATGATTTATAAAAAGGGAATGAGGAGGGGTGGGGGAAGTGGGGGGGCTTAGATAGGGAGGGGCGGAGAAGACGGCATTCATGTCCCTTACCACCACCATCGCCTAACAGAGAAATGGCGTGCTTGACCTGCAGTAACTTCAGTAAGAATAGTTTGTTCCTACACACATTTCTCTCAAAACTGGTTCATTGGTGTATTTTGGGACGAATTCCTGCTCCTCTCTCTCTCTCTCTCTCTCATCTCCTCTCTCCCTCTCCTCTCTCTCTCTCTCTCTCTCTCTCTTTTCCGGTATTTTCGTTATTCCAGGACCTGTACCCCCGACCGTGTTCCTACATATCAGCATGTTGTCGAAGAGGCAGCCTCAATCGGACGAATTCTTTTTTTTTTTTTTTTTTAATGCGCGGGAGAGGACGCATTTAGTTGTCGCCTCTTTGGTCAAAGCACCGAAATTGGCGCTCCGAGACATCATGGGTTACACATCGTGAATGCAATTACACTCAAGAACATCGGTCTTGATTGTTATGTATTTGTTATCATTATTTTCTTTTGAGGGGGGGGGGGGGGGGGGGGGGGGGGGGGGGGGGGGGGGGGGGGGGGGGGGGGGAGGGGTAGCTTTTTATTGTAAGAAAGAAGAAAATTTCGTCGCAATCACCGTATCCTCGCCAAACGTGTGTGTTAGAAACGATGAAATCGTACGGGTATGAACAATTCTGAACATCCTGAAATACAACCTTGGTCTCTTCGCGCCAAATTCCATACCTAGTCAAAAATAAACGTGAGAAAAAAAAGTCACCTCTTCAGATCATCTCTGTGTGTTTTAAACAAGAATACGAAATAGAAAAAAAACCAACCGTTGCTGTCTTGATATATCACATGTTCATTTTTGTTACACAGTTCCTTATACTCTTAGACACAGACATATACATGGACGCGCAACACACACACAGACACTAACACACACACATACACACTCAGAGAGAGAGAGAGAGAGAGAGGAGAGAGACAGAGAGACAGACAGACAGACAGACAGACAGACAGGACAGACAGACAGACAGACAGACAGAGACAGAGACAGCGAGGGAGGTCTGCACTAGCTTCTTTCAAGGCCTTCAAAGGTCACGACGACGGTTCAAGCGTTTTAGTAGTTCTTGGTTTGATTTGTTCATTGGCTTGTTTTGGCAATGTTTTATTTATTCATGTATCTTTGCCTTTTACGACTTGTTGTAAATAAACGTTTGTGATTTGATGTATAAACAAATGTGTTTACTTGTTAATGAAACAAATCATCTGTATTTCTTTACTTCATTATTTCATTCTGTTACGCATGTGTTGGGTATTCCTTCAAGGTGATTTGAGTTTGTTGAGGTTTGGAAATGACAACATGATTTCAGGGGGTGTGGAAGAGGAGAGAGAGAGAGAGAGATAGAGAGAGAGAGAGAGAGAGAGAGAGAGAGAGAGAGAGAGAGAGAGAAGAGAGAGGAGAGAGAGAGAGAGAGAGAGAGATTTCACACTGCACTGCACATTTAAAAAAAATGTAACACACAGAATTATTTATCTCAGGGAGTGTTTATCTCATGAGAACAATTCAAACCAAAAATTGTAATGATGATAAACTTTGTAACCTTTTCAGATGCAAAGCAGCACTGTATATGTAAAAAGACATAAACATCGGTGACAATTATTCAGATTCGCCCTTTTGTGTTTTTAGTACAATTATGTCCATAGTTAAAGGGTCAAAATCATATTAAGACATACGGGAGAGACAATGATATTCATTCAAAATGCTGTGTATAAAGTGGATTTTTTTTTTTGCATTATACAAAGAAAAATTTATGTATTTAGTAAAAGTTTTTTGGGGATATTTTGGTCCATAAGCCAGAAATGAGTTTACTGTAGGGAAGATTAGAACCACACCGTCGAGTTTTCATCCACATAAAGGAAGCATCTCTAAGAACACTGCTCAACTTTCCTGATCAACACTGCAGGTGTCTGTATTGCACGGGCCTGATTGCCGTCTGGATGTATTTTGAAAGTAATCTTAAGCTCCTTCCATACGGTCAGAGACCAGAATGAAAACTCTATAGCATCATCTTCATCATCCACCATTCCCATCGATCAATGGTAAAAGGAAATATCCCGATGCAACAGGGTTTAAGAAAAAAAAAAAATGGAATATGGATATACGTGTGAAGAACACATTGCTCAAAAGAACTGTATTTTCAACGTCTTTTTTCTTTTTTTTTCTTTTTTTTTTAATCCAAATGGCTTCCTTACAAGACTTTTGTTGGTAAACACAGACTGAACTCTGTATCTATCTTAATGGTTGATACAGAGCGTGTCCGTCCATGCCATATATCCCAAATTTAGGCCTCGTGTAAACAATGCAGAATTTTGTTTTGGGACATTTGTATCCAAACCCACTTTTCAAAAAAAAAACAATTAACGTTATGTACAGTCCCCCCTCCCTCCCTCTCTCTCTCTCTCTCTTTCTCTCTCACAGACGTGTTCTGCTATTTTAGCAGACACACACACCCCGTTTACTGTCTTGCATATATCTTGCATCATCATGTTCACCCAAAATTGCAAAATTTTGTTTGTCCGCTTAGCTAAGATGTGTGTAGTTGTAAAAACTGAGAAAAACACTTTAAATAGTAATAACTGTTAAAAAACATAAAATGCGTAAGAAAAATTAATAAGTCCAATAAAAAAAAGATATATTAAAAAATTGAATAAAAGACAACGGGCAAATTATAGTGATGGTAGGCGATATTACCGAACAGAAGAAAACAAAAACAAATGAAAACACACACACACACACACACACACACACACACACACACACACACACACACACACACACACACTGACACCAAAACTTAAGCTATAACATACGTCACGTTCATAGTTTGTTTACACAGCCACACATGTTATCATTGATTCGTCCAATAACAGTTGCTCATCAGAGTGTCGTTGAAAGACGTTTTGACAATCAGGAACTCCACACACCTCCTTCCGCTGTCATACGACGACAGGATACGGGTATAATGGAACCTGGTCACTAACCTAGTTGGGGCCCCACGAACCACTTCTGGTAAACCGTCAAACGACGGAAGATAGCATGGTTTGGCCACGTCGTTTGTCACAACACCCCCTCCAAAACCATCCTTCAAGGTACCGTTTAAAGGAGGGCGCAGACGAGGACGGCAGAGAAAAGACCGGTCCGACAATAGAAAGGACCGGACCAAAATGACCATGCCAGATCTCCTCAAGACAGCCACCAACAGAAGAGCCTGGAGAGAGAAAGGGAGGCTGCCTCATCACGTCCCCCAACGACCCCAGCGGTCAGGGGAATGACTGACTGAACCAGTGCAAGTCTCTTATTCAAGGCTTTTTCGTTCTGCCTATGGGATTCCCATCATCCACGGTATCCCAGAGAAATGGTTTATGGATGGGGTCATGACGAGATGAACTTTTGGCCATGGCACCGGACAAGTTTTGCGGCTTTTGCCTGCTGCGAGGAGGAGAGGATTTTAAGTGCCAGCGTACTTGCTGACTTGTTGCACTTCCAAGTCATTTGTCTGATGCTCCGTCTGACGTACTTGTTCTCGAAGGTCTGAACTTTTGGGCGCTCCTAATCTAGTATCATTTAATCACCAACTCGTTTCTATAGAGAATGGGAAAATATTACCAGTGATGAACGTAAAATTAGTGACCACGTGAAAACGCATTCTCACTTTCTCTGTTTCTCTTTGGCACTCTCTCTCTCTCTTGTCTTAGTTTGCTGCTTTTTTGTTCTTTTCTCCGCTAGTTTCTGTGTGCTTGTTACATCTCTCTGGTTTTGTTTCTGCCTCTCTCTTTGTCATAGTGTCGGGCGCCTTTGTTTAGTTCTCTCAGTCTATATTTCTGTCTGTCTATCTATCTCTCCTTCCTCCACCCTCCCTGTCTCTCTCTTTCGTCATGTCTATCTGCCTGTCTGTCTGTCTGTTTATCTATCTGTCCGTATATCTATGTGTGTGTCTATCTATGTATTTGTATATTTACATATGTAGTATGTATGTGTGATTGTAGCTTTCTGTCTATCTATCTATCTGTCTGCCTATCTATCTATCTATCTATCTATCTATCTATCTATCTATCTATCTATCTATCGATCGATCGATCTATCTGTCTATGTATCTGTCTACCTGTCTAATTATCTATCTATTTATCTTTTTATGTCGCTATCTGTCCGTCTGTCTAATAATCAATCTAATTACCTATCTGTGTGTCTGTCTTACAGCCTGTCTGTCTGTCAGTCTTTCAGTCTGTCTCTCTGTCTGTCAGTCTCTGTCTCTGTCTCTCTCTCTCCTCTCTCTCTCCTCTCTCTCTCTCTCTCTCTCTCTCTCTCTCTCTCTCTCTCTCTCTCTCGCACATAATGTGTGCACGCGTACGCACGCGCAGGTGAAAAGTGCGAAGCTGTTTTACAAAATAAAGTAACCGCGGAAAAACAAATGGCAGGTAAAAACCATTCCTCTGTGACACGTCATGACCACAAGCACTTTGCGAACATTCGGAAGAAAAAACCAGTCCTGAATGAAAAGAAATGTGGTTCCCCATACAGTTTCAGATATAATCGTCAAACACACTAGGTCTCGGGGAAAAAAGACTAATCCAGATACACCACTTAATCCAATTTCTACAAACAAAAAAAAAAAAAAAAAAAAAAACACTCGCCAAACTCGTATTCTGTTCTTCATGGCGTTCACGTTGCCGCCATCAGCGTCCAGCACTGCATGGACATTCCGCTGGTGGTGAGAGTGCATTCAGGTGCAATGTCCACTTCCCCGTCAAGCATTATGGCAGATGGGATAGAGAAAGAGAGAGAGAGAGAGAGAGAGGAGACAGAGAGAGAGGCGGGGGGGGGGGGGGGGGGGGGGGGGGGGGGAGAAAGAGAGTGAGAGGGGAGAGAGAGATGAGGGAGAAAGAGAGAGAGAGATAGAGGTTTCAATGTCCACTTCCCCGTCAAGCGTTTATGGCAGACGGGAAGGAGAGAGAGAGAGAGAGAGAGGGGAGAAGGGTTGTGGGCGGGGGGAGGGCGAGGGGGGAAGTGGGGGAGGTGGGGAAGGGGGAGATGATACCTTCCTACTCCCTAGATGGACGGGACGGAAGGACACCTCATTAATCCTCGGAACGACAAGGCTGTCCAGACAGGCCAGCCAATAACGCTGAGTGAGCACGACATACACCCCGCCACGCCGAGTCTTGACGATTGCACGAACTCACTTCCAGACACAGGTTTTACACCCTCATTCACCAGAGCTCGTCAGGCTGCAGGGCCATAGGAACTGATGCCTCACGTCTCACGCCTCGTGTTCCGCGTCTCCCAGTTCATGTTCTGGGGGGCCATACGAGCTCACGACGCGCTACTACACCATGGAACGACAGGTTGATTAACACCACCACACACACACACACACACACACACACTACACACACCAAGTGCGCGCGCATGCATGGTCTGTCTTTGTCTTTCAGTATCCATCTTTATTTGCACACACACATGCACACACACACACAACACACACAACGCACACACACACACACACGCGCGCGTGCTTGGGGGGAAACAACTAGTATGCGTTTAACGGTGAATAGAAGTGGAAAGAAAAAAGGTCCCCCAATAGAAAAGAGGAAGCGAGTATGAAGACTAGGAGAGAATGAGACCTGCTCGCTCCTCCCCCCCCCCCCCCCCCCCCTCCCCACCCCCACGCCCCCCCCCCCCCCCCCCCCCCCCACTCCCCTCCCCATCTTTACTTGTACCACTGGTTTAACAAACTCTCTGACGCAAATGGTAAAATTGCCGTCTACTATTAGCTGAACAAACACTCTTAACACAATGCCAAAATTGTCGTCTACACCTTGTGAAGCAATCACTTAACAAAATTATCAACATTGACATCTACACTTCGTTGAACAAACACTCTAACACAAATACCAAAATTGCCATCTATAACTAGTTATTAACCCAAAAGTCTAACAATAAATGCCAAAATTACCTTCAACACCTAGTGAAACAAACACTCTAACACGACTACCAAAACTGCGTCTGCTACTAGTTAAACAAAACGCTGACACAACTGCCGAAATTGACGTCTTCTGCTAGTTTAGCAAGCACTCTAACACAACTACCAAAACTGCGTCTTCTACTGCTAGACAAACGCTCTAACACACCTACCAAATTTGCGTCTACAACTGGTGAAACAAACACTGACAACTACAAAATTTGCGTCGACTATAACTAGTTAAACGCTGTAACACAACTACCCAAACACTAAAGCATTTGATTCCCTGTCCAAAAACGTTTATGTTACATGTATTCAATGTCTTTGGGTTCGGTAGTGATTTCAAAAAATGGGTACAGGTATTAAACAACGGTGTATCAAGTAGCATAACCATGGAGAATGGCCTCTCGGAACCCTTGAGGTACTATGCGGAATCAGCAAGGATGTACTTTTTTCCCCCCTTGCGTTCATTTCAGCAGTTGAACTGCTAGCCATCAAAATAGAAATAGCACCATCGAAGGTATAACGTAACCGTCTTTTGGGTGAGAGAATCCAAGTGTTTAAAAATAAAACAAACGGCCGACGACACGACATTGTTCCTAAAGACCCACAGCCGACATTACTAAGTCCATTACAAATTTTAGACTGGTTTAAACAAAGTTTCCACCATCCGGCCGTGGCGACCGACCGGCTCCTAACCCAGAGTTGAGTTTGCTGCGGACTCAGTTGGGAAGACTGGGACCACACAGTCGAGTTTCATCCACTTAATGGATGCGTTTCTCTGAGTGTGTTGCTCAAATTTCCTGACCAACACTGCAGGTGTCTGTATCTCTCGGGCCTGGTTGACGCCGGGATATATTATGAAAGAAAGCGTAGAGTACAGCCCTGTCATGTAGTCTCAACCGAAATGGAAATCCGTAGCATCATCTTAATCATCCTCATTCTCATCGATCAGCATTAAAAAAAAAAAATGTCTCAAATTCTGTGGCCCTTTCATGCCCTGCTCTCATGGTGACCTCAGTTTCGATGTCCTCTCCACGTCTGTGGCCTTGGTTTGGTTCCGTCGGGTCACCGGTATCGGCGAGTCCATGGGGGCTGTCGTTGGACGGACGTGGTGGCGCCCTCCGGAGGGAGAGCTCACTCACGCCGGCTCCGCGACTAAGCAATTATTGTCGTCAGTAGGGGGCTTAGTAGGTGGTGTCCTGCGTATGTTAGATCAGAACAGGCGCCACTGAACACCACCGAAGTGACTCGGCAGCAGTGCAGTGTCTCCTCCGGTGGTTTGCCTCTTGACGACTTGACATTGACTGCTCCCTGTGGATTGCCGGTGCCGGGCTGCGGAAGATAAAAATTTTAGGCATATACTTCGAAAGTGATAGAATGGCAAAAAACATTGAAGATAACTGGACACACAGAATAGATAAGAATGAAAGCACTTATTAAAGAATGGAGTAAAAGAGACCTGAGTATTCAAGGAAAAGTTTAGTAATAAAGACATTTCTGGTTAGCCCATTCGTATATATAATGCAATCATTGGACTGCCGGCAACATCTTAAGTAAGATAAATACTCAGTTATCTAGATTTCTTTGGCGAGAAAAAATATGTGAACAGAAAGGCTTTCGAAAAAGTGAAGAGAAAAGTAATGGAGTCGGATTATAAGGATGGAGGTCTCAGCATGGTAAATTTACAATACAATTTCAAAAATGTTTATATTTACAGTGGGCTGGAAAACTTTCAATCCAAGCCGATCAACAAATTGGAGTTTAATACCAAAAGTGGCACTTACAGAAACTAGCCAAACAGAACAATATTTTTCATATTAACTGTAGAGCCACACGACGTGAAAGTAATAAATAGAGTCGACAATGAGTTCTGGAAAGAAGTCTTAATTACCTATTTGAACTCCAAGCAGATTGTGAAACAAGGAGAACTGAAGAGCTCTGAGTTTTCAGAATCAAGTTGTTGTTTAAAACAATTTACTTATAACACACAGGACCAAAACATTATTTTTTAATAACCTGGTACAGAAAAGGAATCGAGGAAGGTGAAAGATGTAATGCATCATACTAAAAACAGATTACTTACATTACAGGAAATACTAAGCCGCCGTGGCGCAGTGGTGAGCGTCGCGGACTCCCGTGGGAGGGGTGGGTTCAAATCCCAGGTCAGAGTCCCATGTGGGTTTGTTCTGCCTGCCCCGACCGGCTCCTACCCAGAGTTGGAGTTTGCTGCGGACTCAGTTGGGAAGACTGGGACCACACAGTCGAGTTTCATCAATATCCACTTAATGGATGCGTTTCTTCTGACAGTGTTTGCTCAAATTTCCTGACCAACACTGCAGGTGCCTGTATCTCTCGGGCCTGGCTGACCGCCGGGATATATTATGAAAAGGAAGCGTAGAGTACGATCCCTGTCCATGTAGTCTCAGACCGAAATGGAAATCCGTAGCATCATCTTAATCATCCTCATTCTCATCGATCAGCATTAAAAAAAAAAAAAAAAAAAAAAAAAAGTCTCAAGTTCTGTGGCCCTTCATATGCCCTGCTCTCATGGTGACCTCAGTTTTCGAGATGTCCTCATCCCGCGTCTGTGGCCTTGGTTTGGTTCCGTCGGGTTCACCGGTATCGGTGAGTCCATGGGGGTTGGTCCGTTGGACGGACGTGGTGGCGCCCCTCCGGAGGGAGAGCTCACTCACGCCGTCTCCGCGACTAAGCAATTATTGTCGTCAGTAGGGCCTTAGTAGTAGGTTGGTTATCCTGCGAGTATGTTAGGATCAGAACAGGCGCCACTGAACACCACCGAAGTGGACTCGGCAGCAGTGCAAGTGTCTCCTCCGGTGGGTTGCCTCTTGACGACTTGACATTGACTGCTTTCCCTGTGGATTGCCGGTGCGTGGCTGCGGCGGGACCAGCCGCGCTGTGGCTGTGGAGGGGTGTCGGAATGAGCGGCGTGGGGCACTGCCTCTGAGGTTGCGCAGCAGAGGTTGGGACAGAAAAAAAAAAAACAAATTAAAAACAAAAAACCCTAAGCATTGTTGAAGAAAAACAGGGCAAACATATATACTGGAAATATAATATCCTCGTTAATGCTATTCCACGACACCTGGCCACAGTGGATACATAGAGGTGAACAAACAGAATGAAACTCGGCAGTGCGACGCAAGTCGCTATAAACACACAGCCGAAAAAAAAAACATTAAGAAAATCTTACAACCGGAAACCCGGAGGTCTCATGTTCTCTTCACTTTTGGAGGAGAAAACTTGGTTTCGAACTCCATAGTTTCACATGGTCCAGAGCGAAAGAATCACTAAAGAAACAAGGCTAAGAGTTTTGCACTGGAAATCCTTCTCATATATATCCAACAAATATTATTCTAAATAAAATGAAGGCAAAAGATTGTAACAAGTGTTCTTACTGCCCTGCCCAATTGTAAACCATTCTTGGACTTTTATTGAAAAGAAAATCTACTCACAAACAAATACTCCCCTGAAATTATCAATACGAGATATATTATTTGGTGTCAGTAAAATGCGAATATAATAAGGAAAATTATAAGTACATAAACTACCTCATTCTAATTGGGAAAATGTGTATAAGCATTTTTAAAAAAAACTGAATCCGCTTTATCTCTGCAGTCCATCTTTGAAAGAGAAATGAATGTGAGAAACTTTGATGCAGATCTTGACCCCGCTGCCCCCCTTCCCCCCCTCTCCCCCCCCCTCTCTCTCTCTCTCTCTCTTTCTCTCCTCCTCTCTCTCTATCTCTCTCTCCCTCTCTCTTTCTCTCTCTGGGTTTGTTTGTGTGTATCTGTCTCTATCTGTCTCTATCTGTCTCTGTTGTTTTCCCCCCCCCCCCCCCCCCCCCCTCCTTTCATGCGCCCCCTTGTACCTCCCTTCTCTTTGTGTATGTCTGTCTCTCTGCCCCTTTGTAGACTTTTTTTTGGTGCAAGCAGTGATTATTATTTGTTTACAATGTCTGGCGGTCTGACTGCTCTCTATCTCTTAGTTTACATATACATATGTGTGTAGCAGCCTTTATTCTTTATTGAAACGATGTATTTTGTTTGAAATGTCAAACGGAACAGTATGGGAATGCCCGAGCGCTTAACGTTAAAACATTTATGAGCCCAGATATCGTTTTAACAATGTCAATAATAGAAATGACAGCGGGAAGGTGTGTGGGGAGGGGGGGGGGGGGGGGGGGGGGGGAGGAGGGGGTTTTGGGAGTTTTTTGTGTGTGGTTTGTTTTTTTTGTGTTTTGTTGTTTTTTGTGTGTGTGTGTGGTGTGTTGTGTGTGTGTGTGTGTGCGTGTGTGTGTGTGTGTGGTGGGTGTGTGTGTGTGTCTGTCCGGTCTCTCCTGGTGCCTTCCTTGCTTTTTTTTTTTCGTTTTTCGCGCGAAGGATCGTTTCTTGGAGAGGCTCGACCTTGTCGTAAATGGGCGAGAGCTTCACATTTACATTTGTTTCCTCTTCTTCCCCGACTCTCGACCCCCTGGTCTCTCTTCCTCTGACTCTCGTCCTCTCATCTCTCTTCCATCTACTGCCCCTGTCTCCTCCTCCCTCCCTTCTCTCAGCGGGTCTCGCTCCAGCTTCCATGATCCACGGTAGAATGGGGATGCGCCGAGCCACGGTGCGCGAGGCTTTGCACTGTTTACCATATGCTGGGCTCCGTTAGCTGGCAACGTGATCTCTTTTCTTCTCGTCCTACAAATTCTCTCCTCTCTTTTGCTTCTTCTCCCCGAGCTTCTTCTTCTCTCTCTCTCCTCTCTCTCTCTTCTCCCTCTCTCTCCTCATCTCCAATTCTCCTCTCTCTCCATCTTTCCCTCACTCTTTCCTCTTTTCTTTTTTTCCCCCCATTTTCTTTGCAACATTCCGAATAAAATGTCATGCAACTAATTACTATTACAGAAAGCAAATCCAGACGACCCTGTACCAATCGGTCAGGCATTGAACTAGCAGCAGAGTGAGAGTCGAAGAAAAAAAAAAAACAAAGAAAAAAAAAGAAAGAAAGAAAAAGAAAAAGAAAAGAAAACCCTGAGAGAGGGTCAAAAAGAAGGTAGGGGAAGCCGGCATGGAAAGAGGGTCTCTTCCTTGAATGAGATGATTTGATAGATTGATAGGTTGATAGATGGGTAAACTGATTGAGATACAGACGGGCGGACAGGGAAGTCGGGAATAAATGGACAGATGGATTTATGGAGAGGAGGGTGTGGTCAAGCGGGGGGGGGTGGGGGGGGGGGGGGGGGGGGGGGGGGGTGGGGGGGGGGGAGGGTGGCCAGGGGTCGAAGGGGTCGGGTGGGGCTGATCAGATGAGAGGGAGGTGAGAGAGAGGGATACGATGCAAGATAGAAAAAGATCTACTATTTCATACGTGTGTCCCAGTCCGTGTGTGTACGGATGCATATGTCCGTGCTTGTGTGCGTGCGCGTGCACTTGGACGTGGGTGCAAATGAAATTTGAGGGTGAGGTAATACGCTTGAGAGAGGGTGGGCGATTCCGGGGATAAATAGAGAGAGAGAGAGCTGGAGTGTTGATACACAAACAGGGAGATTGGTTACGAGGTGAAGACATGTTATTGGCTATGGTATTTATTCACTGTAAGAAATCAAACTGGAATAATGTAGTACTTTTCATGATTCTCCTTTACAGATACCCGAATCTTATTTTTTCTTCTCAATTCATATCATGCAATTGTTAAGCGTTTCGTTAAAGATCCCTCCCATCCAAACTTCAAGAAAAAGATAGATTTCCATTTCACATCATCAGGAGCCTAATCTCCATGTAGGTTCTCTGATAGACCGGGAATGTGCACCCGACACAACTGCCAAAAACTGCCGTCTAATATCGGTTGCCGTCTAATATCGGTTAAACAAACACTGTACAACAAATGCTAAAATTGCCGTCTAATATTAGTGAAACACTCTAAACACCCTGTCAAAATTTACTGTCTACTATTTGGTCCATAAATACCTCGAACACAAAGGGCGGCGGGGAATGGGTGCGCGTTTGTGCCTCTGAGGTGGCTGCAGAAGGTTGGGACAGGAAATTAAAAAAAAAAAAAAAAAAAAAAATGTATATCAAGCAGAACGAGGAGAAAAGACCTTTCCAATGATATAAAAGAATTTCTGTCTGTTAAAACTGAAAAGGTTATGACCCTTCAAAGTGTCCCCCTTAATACGGTCGCCATTTTAAGAAAAATGGTTTTAAAGTTTCCCTACTTTCTCTTCCTTAGCAACCAAGGTTTATTTTTGCTGTAACGTTACGAAAATGTGGGAAACCATTAAAAATAGGGATTTACAAACACTTTAAACCCTATAATTGAATTTTATTCCCAGTCAGAATCTATATTGGTGCATGTAATATTGTGTTGTATGTAATAGCTGTTCAGAACGCTGAAAAATGAAAAATCTGATTTATTTTTTATCTAATAAATACTTTTTGTTTTTAATGTTATCTTAGCACAGATACACTAATCACAATGAATTGAATTAATATGTATTTTTCTAGTTTTCATTTTGCCCAGCGTTTCAAAAAAAAAAAAAAAAAAAAAAAAAGTGGGTTCTTGGAGGGAAAAAGGGTAGCTCTCTTGCACTGTGCGTTAACACATACCGGACTCCCAATTCATGACATCCTATGATAAAAACAGCATATACTCATAATAACACATACTCATCATAATTAACAAACATACCTTATCAGAAAAACAATGCTTGTGCATTATTCTTTCTCTTCCTTTTTCAGTTTCCTGGGTGGGGGGGCACACCAAAATCTCTCTCTCTCTCTCAGCACACACACACCACACACACATACATGCACGCACACACACACACACACACACACACATGCACAACGCACGCACGCACGTACACACACACACACACATCACACACACACACACACTATATCCCGACGTTCGAAACCTGTACTCCCTCTCCTCTCCACAAACATGCACATACACATAATATGTTGGCCATCAGCAGCTGGAATGCATTGAATGATCATTTTGATCTGCATGCAGTTACAGAAAACCGTTCTGCCATTCATTTGTAGATCTGGTAGAGGCTGCCCATTGCAGTTCATACCTTTATCTCTTGCCTACGTCGCCGTCATCAAAATTTTTTTTTGGCATTATACCTGACACAGATCTGCACGTTCTTCAGTTCGTACGACTGGTTCCTCATTTCTTTTTTCATCTTCGATTTCGAGTCCAACAGGCTGAGACTGACACGCGCCGGTCGAAGTCGATGGGGAAATCCATCCCATCGTCAGCTTGGCGGTCAGTTTCTTCGTTGGAATCGAAATCAAAATATTCCTTTCATTGCTATCGCTGGTGGCAAAATATTCGTTATAAGGCCACTAATTCCCTGGCCCTTTATATCGAAAATATTTTCCTGATTTGATTAATTTAACAGCGTTGTTTGCGTCATATTTTCCTCTATTTCGATTGTACCAAACAGCATGAAATAACTTTGTGATGATAAAAATAGCTGGCATTTTCGCTCTTTTCATACATATGAGCTTCGTTATCCAAGATGGTGTCTAAGCGAGAATTTTGTTTTTTGAAAACTGGTAGAAAACCACAACTTACTTTTCCTCTTCGCGTGGCCGTCGGTGCGTGCTTTTGATACGACTTTCAACGGAAAAATACTTTTGTTGAAATGGACTGTTGGATGATAAGTTCTATACATCTTCAGTTATATTCATAACAGAAATGGAGTCATTAGCAAGAACTCGATCAGGAAGTCTGAATTTCGTAGAATGATAATTTGGATCAAAACTCTGACAATGAAAGAAGGAGGCGACTGGCTCAAGGAAACCGCGCCGTCAGTCATTTCGTATATTCGCAAGCGGTGGTGGAAAAGGTCCTAGGCCTGCGATATACAAAATGAAAGCTTATGGACTTTATTTCTAATGTGTGTTTTCGGGTTCTTCGGTTTTTTCTCATACTTATTGTGAACTCAGGAATTATTCAAGGTTTGTTCGACGGACAATTGAAAATGGCGCCAAAATTAATTGTGCAAAATGCTATTTAGAGAAAATATGGGCTTCTCGGCCCAGTACGGTTGTAACGAATATAACACATTAATTTTGGTGACTTCGGTGACATTTACAACTATGCAGGTTCTGAGGTATTCGTATTTTAAAGAGTTTACGCCCCCCCGCCCCCCCCAAAAAAAAAAACACCCCCCAAACAAACAAAAAAACAAACAAAAAAACAAACAAAAAAAAAAAATCATCTACGAAGGGTAACCTAGAAATGCACTACACTGTTAGCACCCGGCTACATGTGTGCCTATGTTGAACAGCATATAAATTTCAAAAGCAGTCAAAGAGTGCAGGACTTGTTCATAGAGAGAAAAAGAAAAAAGAGGGACAGCAGGACGGCGGTGATGGAAGGGTGATGGGGGGGGGGGGGGGGGGGGGGGGGGGGGGGGGGGGGAGTGGGAAGAAGTGTTCATTGAAATGTGAGAGAAGGGGGACAGACATAGAGAAATTCACACACACACACACACACACACACACACACGCACGCACGCACGCACGCACGCACGCAACGCACTTCTGCCACCACTACCACCAGAACCACACACAACACACACACACGCACACACACACACGCACATACACACACACACACACACGCACACACACCACCACTCACACACACACACACACACACACAACACCACACACACACACACACTGATATAAACATATCCTGACCTGAATGAAGACTTCTTTGCAGCTTTTTGATCATGATGCACAGCAGAAAAATGGTACGTAATTTGACAGTTAAAGAAACTGATAAATGTTTTCATGAAACCGTATATAAAGCAATATGTTAAATAGAAATTCCCCATATCCCTTCCACCCATACACCCTACAACATTCTACCCTGTCCCCACCACTCCCCTCTGCTGGTCTGTTAAAGAGTCCACAAGATATCAAAGGTCCCCCCCCCCCCCCCAGAAAGTGAGAGGGGAAGGAGAGAAGTGGTGTGTGTGTGTGTGTGTGTGTTGTGTGGTGTGTGTGTGTGTGTGTGTGTGTGCCGGGGGTGGGGATGGGGGGTGGGGGGTGGGGGGGGGGGGGTGAGGGGAGGTAGAGGTGAGTGGGGGGACAGCGGTCAAGAAAGGATGGGAAGAGTGAACACACACACACACACACACACACACACACCCACACACACACCGTCTACTTTTTGCATATACTTACTGGTTTTATTGAACATGCTGGACAAATATTAGCTCCTAAAATACCAAACGTTTGAAAAGAGAAAAAAAAGAAAAGAAAGAGAGAGAGGAAAAAGCCAAGAAAGAATCACATTATTTCAATAAGGCAAAAAAAAAAAAAAAAAAAAAACAAAAAAACTGAAAAAAAATTGACTAATTAAGATAATGGTGGAAAAGGGAAACAGCATTCAGAATTAAACTAAAACAAAATAGCGCTAACAAGGTCTCATCGCTTCATCTAGCCTTACTATTTGGGGGCTTTTGTTCAAAATTGACAGGGAGGGCCTCATGCTGGTTTCAAATGAAATTTAAAAGATTTCCAAATTGATGTACAGGCCACACACCACCATTGGGATTTTGCACTAACACACTATAGGTATAATCCATGGAAGCGTTTTGAGGCCTGCCATAAACTTAAGCTTATTTAAAAATATGAAACTGATACTTGATCAAAAGAAACAACTCCCCACCAAATACTTTCCTTGTCTCGGGGGATCTCATCAATGACATCACAATCTTCAAATACTTCTTTAACACACATTTCAAGCCTTCGCACTCACCCCCTGACCCTATTTTTGTGCCAGCTTCAAGAGCCCCAAAGAAAACCCCATTCCTTTTATTAGATAATCTGTCTGCTTGGAACCACCTGGCTTGTACCTTAATGGCCATATGAATGAAAAAATGTACAATCAACTTTCAAACACAATCAAAATTGTCAGAGCAATCATCCAACTGCGCCAGTCGTATACATACTTGACTGCGTAAAGCAAGGGTTTTTAGCGCATTCATTTTTTATGCGCAGCTTGTGAGCGTCGTTTGAGATGCGAGTTACGGTAGAATAAGGGATGTACAGTGCGTGCCTGCACTCTATGTGAACGCAGCGCAGGATTCCAAGAGTGGGGCAGGATTGCTCCCAAGCTGGTTTGTTCGACAGTTCAGTACAGTACTTCTCTGGGTCCTACCAGTACCTTCAGATGTTACTTTTTCTTGTTGACATCGTAGCATTTGACAGTTCAGGACAGTGCTTCTCTGGGTCCTACCCGTACCTTCAGATGTTACTTTTTCTTGTTGACCATCGTAGCATTTTAGCAGTCAATCTGATCCCGACGTCGCGAAGTCCTTGACTATACAATATCGGTCTGTTTATGTTTTTACGTTGTTATAACCTGTACCTTGAGAGTAGTATCAATTTTAAAGATACTGCTGTCCTCCTAACAGTACGCTAGGGCAGTAGCCTACGTGCCTCCGCAATTCTACCTCAACAGAGTAATGTATGTTTATTAACTGTAAAGCCTATCAGTCTCTGTTCGGTAGCATTGCTACCCACTCAACATTGGGCTAGCATCCTGCTATAACGGCAGGTCACCACAACCATTCGTCGTATCAGGAACACAATCAGAAATATCTAATAAAGATAATTTTTGAAAAAGGCGGGTAGAATAAGAAATAGTACCACATTCCTATAAATAGAAAGCACAATGGAAATCATTTTTTACAATTAGTGTAAATCAATATACAATTTATAGTTTGTTATATTCTATATATGAAATAGCTATTTATGCTCTCTTTGCATATTAAATCTATTTTTCTTTTTTTAAACAAAGTCGCCAAGGGATATAACATAATTGACTACTTAAAAGGAGGAGCATACGAATCATGTCCCTTTGGCATTTGTAATTGTGCATCAATGCAGCGATGTAAATGTCCAAATTGGAGAGTCCATAAATGTGACTGTGCATGAGAGAGAGAGAGAGAGAGAGAGAGAGAGAGAGAGAGAGAGAGAGAGAGAGGAGAGAGGAGAGAGAGAGAGAGAGGTGTGTGTGTGTGTGTGTGTGTGTGTGTGAGTTTCATCAAGGATGGGTCACTGCGTGCGGACTAGTCCATATACGCTACATCACATCTGCTAAGTTTTGAGACCACACTGCGCACGATTTAAAGTTGATGGATAAATGAAATTAATGACTAGGATGAGAGAATCTAGGAAGAGGGTCTCGTGGCTACGATTACCAATGTCTGACCTACTACGCATTAGCCCAACGCGCTGGTCAGACCTTGAGTACCTACTTATGGTTGTGTCATTTTTATCATTGTATGTGTGTGCGTAGTGAATGCACGCATGTGTGTGTGTGAATGTGTGGGCATGGGCCCATGTGTGTGTGTGTGTGAGCGCATGTGTGTGCATGATATGCGTGTATGCGTATGCATGAGTGTGTGTGTGTGTGTGTGTGTGTGTGTGTGTGTGTGTGTGTGTGTGTGTGTGTGTGCGCACTCACGCGTGTGTGTGGGCTTGTGTGTGTAAATGTGCGCGTACATGTGTGTGTGTGTGTGTGTGTGTGTGTGTGTGTGTGTGTGTGTCTGTGTGTGTGTGTGTGTGCGCGCGCGCGCAAAAGTGCATGCACATGTGTGTGTGCGATTCGTGGGCTTGTGTGAGCATACGCACGTATCTGCATATGTATGTGTACATGTATGTATGAAAGCAACAACTCCCCTATATTGCGAACATCTTTCCTGATGGACTGAATGTTGCGAACAATCTTTCGTGATGGACTGAATATTGCAGACTGGGAGTGAAGGAACACACAGCTTATTGTCTGTGTCCCAGACTCACAAAGACTAGCAACACTTACATCTCATACCTGAATGGATTGCTGCTAACGTCCACGTGCATTACTTCATTATACTGTTTCTCATTTGAATTCAGTCGTTCTAGATGTCTTAAACTACCCCTAATTTTTTTTGCTTTCTCTGGTCTCTGCTTTAATTCCTTGACTTCAACTTCCAGCAGCTAACAAAATTTTCCTATTTGTTACCCCCCACCCCCCACCCCCAAGCGCACACACTAGTGTGTGTGTGTGTGTGTGTGTGTGTGTGTGTGTGTGTGTGTGTGTGTGTGTGTGTGTGTGTGCGTGCGTGCGTGTGTGTGTGTGTGTTGTGCGTGTATGTGTGTGTGTGTGTGTGTGTGTGTGTGTGTGTGTGTGTGTGTGTGTGTTGTGCGAGTGTGTGTGTGTGTGTGTGTGTGTGTGTGTGTGTGTGTGTGTGTGTGTGTGTGTGCGTGCGTGCGTGCGCGCGTGTAAGACCCCTGTACCCTCCCTCTATTCTTGCCATTTGCTTCCAACAGTTCCAGCTTTCTTCCTCACCACATATATCACTTGTTCATCTTCAATTACCATTCTATCCCATACCCCATGTTTCCCTTATGTGATCTTCTTCTTATACATAAGTGCACGCACGCGGGCGCTCACACAACGGGCGCAGTGGCGCACACGCGGACGCTCGGGCACGCACGTGCATGTACTCTCACATACACACATTTCTCCCTTCCCCTCTCTTGCTAGGTCTTCTACTCTGTGTCCACCTCAGGCCACACCTCTAAACCCCTTCTAAATCACCCTTCCTTTCAATTTCACCCTTCCATTTCAATTTCCTTTCATGTCAACCCTCCCATATCTATTCATTTGCTCATGTCATGTCACTGGTGGAGAGAGAGGGTGATGGTAATGATTGTTAGTATGGTTACTATGATTGTTGTTTGCTTTTATTGTCTCTCCCACTCCCAGCTCATTTCACCCACCTCCCCTCCTCTTCCCACCCTTTACTTTCCACCCTCCACACCCTCACCCTTCCCTTCTACCCCTCCCCCCCCCCCCCCCCTTTTTTCTGCCCTCCAACAAGTCCCCTTCCATCTCCCATCCTCCAGTGAACTCCTTTTTTTCCAGTGAACTTGGTTCTAAGTGAACTCCTTTCTAGTGAACTTTTTTCAGCGACACAACAACAGTAATCTTAAGTCTTATGTTTCTCAGTTGGCTAGTGTGGCTTGAGAAAGGTTGTAATAAACCAAAATATTGCCATTATCTCATGGGTGTTTTGTGGCTTCTATTTTTCATCTTCTTAGCAACAACTCCCCTCTCAGACACACACACATCTACGCGCGCGCGCACACACGCGCGCGCGCGCCGCACACACACACACACACACACACACACACACACACACACACACAAACACACGCGCGCGAGCGCGCGCATACACACTCACTCACTCACTCACTCTCTCACACACACACACTCATACACTCACGCACCAAGACTTGCACTCTCACGTCCGTGGACTTTCTTATACGCCTGCATCACCCCACTGATGAACATGTATACGTCAGCGAACACACGTCCACAGTATATGCTGGGGGCCCTGAGAGATTCAAAGTCTTATCTCAGTAGATATGTGTTTGATCATTTGTGTCTGTCATTTGAAAGGCCCAGTATGATTTTGCCACAATCTCTAGGAGTCGTCACAGTGTTGGCCTTGAAATTATTCCAATGTTTGTTTGGTTGGTGATGTTTCTTGCTCTTCCCTTAAGTCAGGATGTGCGGCCACTTCCTCTCTTGATGTTCAGGTCTGAAAGACGGTCTATGGCTTTGCTCTTGTTTGCTTAATCTCTTCATATTTCGAGAATATGAGAAGTGTGTGTGTGTGTGTGTGTGTGTGTGTGTGTGTGTGTGTGTGTGTGTGTGAAGATAAGTGGTTCTCGTTCTTCGTTTTCACTGTCCTAAATGTTATTTGTTTTTGAAGAATACCCAAGAGGTCAAAATGCATTGTGTCTTGTCTTGTACTTTATTTGTCTATATCCTTGGCGGTATCTAATCCCCCCTCTCTTTCTAAATTTTGTTTCATTTTCCATCCGCCGTCACTCCGTTTTGAAACTCACTGTTGTGTTGTTTTCGCGTGTGTTTCATTATTACTGTATTTTCATGCTGTATTGTTTATTCTGACACTGAGCTATGTTAAACAGCGTGTTAAGTACCTTGTCAGTGAATCGTAACTAGGCCCTAAATACAGCTGATCTCTGGCTCATGAAGGACATTATTCATACAATTTGTTGTCTCGTTTGTTTTAGTTATTTCCCTTGATACTGTATGAAAGAATCATCTTTAAATGCTTTTAATGTCTGTTTTACCGTAATATCTTAACTTTTGGCATAAAGTTATCAAATAGTATTTTATTACTGATATTTAGTCTATCTAATGTGTGTAATACTATTACAAATATTTTTTAACTTACTAAAAAGAACATTTTAAGCGGCAACTGTTTGTTTTGGTTGTAATAAAATATGTGCATTGTTCCATCCCCCCCCCCCCCCCCCTGGCGACCCTGCCGGGAGTGAGAGGCTCTCACCCTGCCGGTCGGTGCAGAGACCGGCAGAAGGCACCCAGTGGCAGATGGGTGTAGGGCGGCACCGATTTCCTTCCTCGCACTACGAGTGACGACGGGACTGGGCTGTGTCTCCGGGGGACGACAGCTCACGAGGCGGCGGGACACTTTGGCGACGAGGCGCTGCCACTCTCCGAACTACCCAGTGGCCTGCACGTCTAGCAGGGCTCTTTCTTTGGTGGCTGGGGGGAGGTTGGGAACGTCCCTCATGGGTGCAAAGTGGGCATGGACCTACGTGCAGCGGTTCGGCGACTTGTGCCTCGTACGTCTCCCGAGTCGGCCTCACGCGGCACAGGACCGTCGCCACTCAGCATGAAGACGGCCGCCCGGTAGCCCTGACGACAGCCATGGAGGAACCGCCACGAAGACAACGACAACGACAACATCAACATGAACCGCAAAAACCGAACCACCTTCAGACGACCGCTCGGCAGTCCTAACGACCTGCTATTCATCCAGGCTCCTGCCTGACGGCACCATCTTTCTCGAGACCCTCCACCCGACTGCTGACCCAAACCTTTCAACCAAACCTGCCAATCTCCAGTGTCTTTTGCCAAGACAAACATCACCATGCCACAGTCTTGGCTGTGGCGAAATCTTGTCCCTAAAAAACGTTTTGCTATGGGACGTGAAACTCGCCCTTCTCCTCTCCTTCCCCGACCCTGCTGTTGGGAAAAATTGAGATCCAAACCTGAAATCCTCAAATGTACATTTGAGAAAGTAGCTGTTAGCTGCTTCCTAATCGAGTTGTTGAATGAATTGTTTCGGTCAGAGAGATAGCCTAGCCTAATGAAATCGTATTTCGAGCAAAGTAGTGCTAATTCTAATACAGATCAATTCGTTTTCAAACACTTTGCAAACGGCAAAACTCCATCTTTGTTAGGGGCCCATGTAGAAAAGCTTTGCTCAGCCTGTTGCATGTGAATGAATCACAAAAATAATAGATTCTCGCAGTTTCAGTTTTATCAGGTATGGACTAGCTCATATACGCTACACCACATTCACTATGTTTTGAGGTCACAATGCACATGATTTTAAGCAGATGGATCAATGCATAAACAACTAGCCTAAGATGAGGAGGGTGCTGTGGGTACGACTTAGCAGATTTTTTTTTACCTACGCATTAACCCAGTGCGCTGGTAGGACCTTGCATAAAGTACTTACTGTTGGTTGTGACTTGGGTGTGTGTGTATGGATGTGTGGGCACGGGCCCATATGTGTATGTGTGTGTGTGTGTGTGTGTGTGTGTGTGTGTGTGCGCGCGCGTGTGTGTGTGTGAGCGCGCGCGCGCATGTGTATGTGCGTGCATGCCTGCGTGTGCAGAAGTGAGTATGATTTGTGTGAGCATACACACGTGTCTGCACATGTTTGTGTACACATCTGTGTGTGATTTTGTATGAGGACGTGTATGAATGTGTAAGCACATGATTCTCAGATCACTTTCAGAAAAATTCACCTCGATTAGTTTTACCATATTCACCAGTTTCTACTCCTGTTACCGCCTACTCGCATGCTTGTACAGATCTACCCATTTACATAGTCTTAAATCCACTAAAATACGCGCGCAAAAAATAAACACATGTAGGTTAAGAAGTGTCATAACAAAACTATGATATACCTTGTAAAACTGTGCTGATCTCCCACGGGCCTTGGAATAGATTGTGTGTGATTCAGAGTGACAGAAAAAGAAACAGAGAGGGCACAGAGAGACAGTAAATTTATCTGAAAATACAACACACACACACACACACACACACACACACACACACATTCTAGAGAGCTAATATGACTTAGCTAATATGAACGGAATAAGAACAGCAGCAAATGGGGACCGCGAGTCTTTCAGGAACAATTCACTCCAAGATTTTTGGTCACTGTTCATCGCTAGAACTTGACGTAGAACAGAATGAACTGGAGATTTCTTCTCGTGTAAAGCAGCGGCCTTGGCACAATGCTGTAAAAGCGAAGTGCGCTTTTGAGGACACGTACACAGCACATCAGCCCAAATTAAAAAAGGAAAAAAAAAAAGAAAAAGGTTGACAACAGTCATGATCTGATTGGCAGTACTATGATGCAGAGTCTTCTGCACTTTGTCATCGAGTCATCCACATTTCACAATGTCCAGTGGACTGGAACGTTCAGCCATGCAATACAGTAATAAGATGTCAAACCTGCTGC
>JADBJO010000715.1:285000-295000 GCA_016801955.1 Conus betulinus | reverse complement strand
CAACATCTATTCCTTTTGCCCCTTTGGGGTACGGAGTAAGGGCGAGTTTGAAGTAATAACAGGAAGAGGAAAACAAGCCAAAATGAAATATAAATTGCTAATCAATGCTGACAGACCAACAATTCACAACACTTGAGATAATATATATTTTAACAAAAGGAGAATTTGTTTTTCGATTAGTAGAAGACAATCTGTCAAAAATTATAGGCAGACTTTGGGGAAAAAAATTTAATCTTTTTGGCAAATAGGTGTTGCGCAAAGTAACGTATAGTGAATATTCCATGATACGAAATTCATCACCTATTGAAAGCATGTCACATTTTTGAATAGCAAATCGATGATCTACTTCAATTGGTAATTTATTATTAGAACATCTAAATTTGATAAGAGGATAAATGTCAACATCTGGTAAGCTAGAAATATTTCTCCTCTTTAAAATCTGATGTATCAAATTTACTGCTAGTTTCAATGTCATGTTGCCACGTTTGACGAAAAGAGCACTGCAAACAGTTTTTGACATTCCTACATAATGTATTGATGTCTACAGAAAATTCGTTGCTCCGAACACAATCAAAAGCAGAGTGTACAGGTATGTTTTTTTAATGCACGTTAACAGGGAAACACAGTTATTGCGCTTTTGTGAAAATGTAACATGAAAGAGCAGAACCTAACCGACATTTTTTTCAAAAGGAGATTGAACAAAACCAGCCCAAAATCGAATCATTCGGACATGGTAATTGATAAAGGGTAACGCCCTGTGTCACCATAAATCATGTTTGTCATTGGACTTCTTTTTAAGCCAAATATATATATTAAAAATTTTAGCTGAAATTTATCAACAATATTCAAATTTTTGTATCCCCATATTTCACAACCATGTAATAATACTGGAACAATTATTTTATCAAATAAATCTTAAATAACATAAACAGGTAAATGCTTTGTTCTTGCCTTTTGTGTATCAATTTAAACATGGCTAATGACGCCTTATCTAAAGCGTTTTTCTTGCATTTAGCAAAAGAACTCATTCGATTAAAATTTACCCCTAAATATTTTAAGTTGGTGACATCAACTTTTTCATTTCCATAATGAAATGTATTATTATATTCAGCCTTGCACTGTTAAATAATCATTATTTTAGTTTTAGCAGCATTAACTGTTAGCTTTCACTTGTTACAATATGATAGCAAGGAATCTAGTGCTGTTTGCAATCCCACTTTTGTCTCTGAAGATATGATTGTGTCATCTGCGTATAACAAGACAAAAAGTTTGACAACTCATTATATTAATATCCAAAGAAAGCCTAATTTCTAATGGTGAACACCCATTGACTTCAACATATCCTTCAAGTTCATTGAAATACAAAGCAAATAACACAGGAGAAAGATTCTCACCTTGACAAACACCTTTATGGCTCAAAAAAAAAAAAGTCTGACAAATAACTATTTCCGTTACGAGTTTATACATGTCTTCATACAGAATCAAGAGCGTTTTCATAGTCAATGAATGCACAGTACACCCTTTTCTTCTGACTTCGGAAAACATCCATTAAACATTAAAGTATAAACACCATGGTCCATAGTAAAATGATCTTTTCGCATACCAGATTGATTTTCCAATAAAATCCGATTCTGCTGAAGAAAGGATGACAATCGGTCATTCAAGACTGTTTTGTAAATAATTTACCACACAATTCAGTAAAGTTGTACCTCTATAATTGTCGCAGTCATACACACACACACACACACACGCGCGCACGCGCGCGCGCGCGCACACATACACACACTCGCGCGCGCGCACACGCGCTCGCGTTTACACACACACACACACACACACACACACACACACACACACACACATTCAGTTCCCTATGTTTGTCTCTGTCATGTATACATTGAATTTCTCACGTAACACTACGCAGACAGTGAATGAAATGCTGTTGAATCTGAAACAGAGGCTGGCCACTTTCCGCTGCCGATCAGTCGCATACAGCATCACAGACGTTTCCAGAAAAGATAAACTACAGTTTAAAAGGCGGGGAGTGAAACTGGCAGGATATCCAAGCCAAGGGAAGCTATGCTGGTGTTGCTAAACCAAATTTGTGAAATTGAAACCCAGGCTTAGCTATCTAAGGGCATGTGTGGGACCCCTAGGCTAACAGCAGCACGGTATCCTTACAGCAGGCCCAAATAGAGCAGTTAACGTGCATTTTCGGCACTTTCGTCGATTACTCACAAATGTAGATATGGTTATCAGTACACTGAGCAAGGAATCGACCGCAAAGAACGGATGTTTTTAGAAAATACGATGTCCGCAACGAAACACGGTAATGTAGCCTTCCTCACCTGATGACTTAAATGTAAATCACTGTATGGTTCGCTTCACACGTGTTTAACGAGAACCGGGTCAGCGCGCTTCTGTCTGCACTATCTCTGATCGCTTGAAGACAAAACGACAGGCGGAACCCTCATGCCGGTAGATGCGTGGGAATTCTGCTGAGGGCGAGCGTTAGCTGATCTGGCTCCGACGGACTAAACATACCATGCACACAGCTGTGGGAAAGAACGAATAGGTTACATCCACAAAGGAGTGTGCATTGTCCTTAGCTTACGGTCATCTGTTAAGGTAAGGGGCCAACAGCCGTCTTTGCTCGCACACATGCACAGGTGCATTCGTGCACTTGTCAGGGAATTTCCTGCATTCACTTCTCTTTGGCATGATGAAGAACAAAAAGTATGGACGTCACTTTCGACTGAGATTCTAAAAATGGGCACAAAAATATCAACACGATCTAATCCCTTTGGCGTGACGAAGAACAAAAAGTATGGACGCCACTTTCGACTGAAATTCTAAAAACGGGCACAAAATATCAGCACGATCTAATCCCTAAACACTTTGCATGCTGAAAAGCCTGTTAAGTAAAGTAAGCTGAAACCGCAGTGACTTCTTCTGGGAGATCAGTTCAGTTTCCCTGTAGGATTTACCGCTCACGCTCGTCATGGATTCGCCACAACTGTTCTGCATGGCCTATCATGTCAAATCTTTTAGACTGGCAGCGTACAATAAATAGTCTAAATGAATAAATGAAAATAATGAGTACGCCAAAGGGACTCAAAGGACAAAGTCTGAGGTGGGTGACAGCATCTCAAACAACAAAGGACTACCTTTTCAGCTGGTTTGAAAATAAATCACAGGGGGAAAGAGGCTTTCGTGGAGGATATGTTTTTTCTTTTGATAATAAATGATAGCAGTGAGCACGATTTACCAATAGCACTAAATATGGTAATGCTTTTAATTATACAAAACAATGAATCCGTATAATATGCTGAAAATATTAAAGATAATGTCAATGTATTGAAAACACAAGTACAGTAAAATGCACTGTGTTGCGTATCAGTGCATTCGATAACGATATCAAAGCGTCATTTTACTCATATTTTCTTACCAGAAGTTACCAAGATTGTATCATAAAATTGATACTAGAAAAAACGTATCGTAAGTTCAGCATGTAAATGAGATAACACGACAGCAATAATGTTCATTCAATGTTTATATATCAAGGCCAATGACCATTTAATGCCTATGTACCGAAATACTTGGATTTTCTGAATTCATTGTATTTACACACTTCTCACGCCATGCCCATCGCCCCTTCTCAAAACACACACGCGCGCGCGCGCGCGCACGCACGCACGCACACCCGCACCACCTATCTTCAGCTAGTTAAAACTCCGGGGGGGGGGGGGGGGGGGGGGGGGGGGGAGGGGGGGGGGGGGGGGGGGGGGGGGGGAGAGACAAACAAAAAAAAGCAATCCAGATTCTAAGGAACATCTTATACCCCTTTAAGGCAAAAAACAAACAAAAAAAAAAAAAACAAAAAAAATGAAAAGACGAAGAAAGACATCATCCTCACCTGCTGTGTTGTGAAGAAGAAATCGTTGGAGGTCAATTTCACAAAGCTGGGAAAAAGCGTGTTGATTGTCTCTCCCCGTTGGAGGTCAATTTCACAAAGCTGGCAAAAAGCGTGTTGATTGTCTCTCCCCGTTGGAGGTCAATTTCACAAAGCTGGGAAAAAGCGTGTTGATTGTCTCTCCCCGTTGGAGGTCAATTTCACAAAGCTGGGAAAAAGCGTGTTGATTTTCTCTCCCGTGCCTACCTCCCGGAATAGTTGAGTTACGCTTCGCTGTCGGGTGCATTATATTGGTAGGTTGAGAAACCACGTGACGTTCCATCCTTCGCTGTCCCAAACCACGTGAGGTTCCACCAATCAGCGTACGTGAGCGTGACGTCTTTACCATGATGTCATCTCTCTTATGACGGGAGCCTTGTTTGTATGACAACCTGCCAGCGTCACAAGATAACAGCACTGTTAGCCACATTTTTTTTTCGAGGAAAGCAGATATTATCCGTCATGAAAGATATGAACAACAAATAAAATAACTATAATCTGTCTTTACTGAGAGAATCACAGCTGTCTCTGTGTGTGTCTCTCTCTGTCTCTCTGTCTCTCTCTGTCTCTCTCTCTGTCTCTCTCTCTCTCTGTGTCTCTGTCTCTGTCTCTCTCTCTCAGTCTGTCTCTGTGTGTGTGTGTGTGTGTGTGTGTGTGTGTGTGTGTGTGTGTGTGTGTGTTCTTCTCAATGAAAACGAGATATATAATCCCCAGGAAAATTGAAATTATTCTTTAAGGAAATCAACGACAATACGGAAAAGAAATATAATCGTTATCATTTCCAAGAATCACAACTTTTGACTGCCAGTAAACTGACCTTACATGTCTGGAAAGTGCACCACGTACGCGCGCGCACACACACACACAGACACACAGACACACAGACACAGACACAGACACATATGTATATATATATATATATATTGAGAGAGAGAGAGACTTATACGTATGTATATATAAATAGATAAGCAGGGAGACAGACAGACTGGTGCGTGCGCGCGCGCGCATGTGTGTGTGTGTGTGTGTGTGTGTGTGTGTGTGTGTGTGTGTGTGTGTGTGTGTGTGTGTGTGTGAATAAAAAAGACAGACAGAGATGCATGACTAAGAAAAAAATAAAATGAATAAATAAATAAATAAAAACGGTCTGCTGTTTGGCTCTTTTTCCCCATCAGTCGAAATTCGCTCGCTCCATCTTCAATACAAACAAGTTGAACATTACAAGTTAAATATTAACTCTTGTCCCATGAGTTTCACCATATTTTTTTCCCCTGGCATACAAGGGCCTGTGGTCAAACTGTCAAAGCCTTTGTCTTGCGAGCCAAGAGTGGTGAGTTCGATACAGGGGAGTTCGCCCGAGGCCCATGCTGACACTGACGCTGGACAACAGTCACACGATGGGTTTCAACAGGCGTGCTAACTGCAATCGAAGTCACTTGAATTCACATAGTTGTTAGAAAGTTGGTGTGAATTACCTTCTCCTGACAGAGAATTAAGATAGTGGGAGGAGGGGAAGGAGGGAGAGGAAGATTGTAAGAGCATGATGTTTATTGTGAGTGTGTGTGTGTGTGAGAGAGAGAGAGAGAGAGAGAGAGAGAGAGAGAGAGAGAGAGAGAGAGAGAGAGAGAAAGAGAGAGAGAGTGTGAGTGTGTGGTCGGCTGAACTACAAACAATATAGATTAAATGAGATTACTACTTGAAATGTACAATAAGCATTGACGTCAGAACAAAAAGGGCAATTATACCTGCAACAAAAATTTAAGCAAGAACAACAAAGGTGAAATGCTTAGCATATTGTGAATTATCTAACCGCCAAGATATTGTACATGTATATTTGAGCACAGTATAAGCCTAGGGTTTGTTATTGCTCATTTGTCGCGGCAATTATGAAGACATTCTGTTTACTTGTTTCTTCAATAAAACTATTTAAAACAACAACAAAAGTGGTATATTTCATATAGAGTTCAGTTCAACTATTCATTTATTTGCGTTTTATGTTTAGTTTACTTATTTGTTGAAGGGAATGGGCATGCCATTTACATTTTGGAACTTCTTATTTCGCGTCTGCTTTGTTTCAAGAATTGTTTATTACTTGATTCAAAACTCTGAGATGGCTATTGTGGCCAGCTAGTCTATGAGCAGCATGATTTCGCTTATTAACTGATGATTGATGATTGGTTTTCTTGTCTGCTGTATGTGTAATTGGTTTTTTTCTTGTCCTCTGTTTATATATATATATTTATATATGTGGGTTTTGAAAAATTATTTTGTTCCTGACTGGAAAATAGTGTTTGCCAGCAATTGTTTTCTTTTCGTTTAGAAAAAGAAAAGAAAAAAATAATAACCATCCAACTGAACAAATAAATGGAACAGTTAGCTCTGACAAGATGGTATAAAACTGTGCTGTTTTTAGAAAGCAGTCACAGTGGGGCATTGTTATTTCAAATAACTTGATTTTACAACAGTAACAGCAAAAGAAGACGAAATGAAGAAGAAAACAACAACACAACAACAACAAACACTTTAATAACATGAGACCTATTACTCTAACTAACTGTGACTATAAATTATTACAAATCTTAAATAAATGTCAGCGAACCGCCAAGAGAAACGTGGACAAACGAGTCACAAGACAAACCACAATGCGTTTCGACCTCTTAGGTCTTCTTCAGGTGCAACAAAAATGAAACAAATAACGAAAATGCACTCAGCTTTGATCGCTTCTGTGTTCAGCGCAAAAAATGTTTTTCTACAAGATGGTCGCATAGGGCCATATCAAGGCTGTCACCGCGTTGAAGTCAACTCACAAGTCATTCATTACACAGCCCTGAACACAGAAGCGATCAAAGCTAAGTGCATTTTCGTTATTTGTTTTTAATTTTTTTTGCACCTGAAGAAGACCTAAGAGGTCGAAACGCGTTGTGGTTTGTCTTGTGACTCGTTTGTCCACGTTTCTCTTGGCGGTTCGCTGACATTTATTTAAGATTTGTTTAGATTTCCGCCTGCAGTCGTTTCACTTTGCAACTAGATATAAATTATTAGCTAAAAGCCTTTTGACTTGATTGAGTCTTCATTGTATTAGTTAATGAAAATCAGGTTGGACACATTAAAGGAAAAAAAAATCGCCATGATTATGATATCAAAACTGACGACAGAATCAACAACTCAAGTAAAACTAATCAAGCAGGATATTTGTTAGCTCTTGATATTTCCAAAGTATTTAATTCGATGTCTAATGCTTTTCTACAGAATGTGTTTGATACGTACGTACCGCTTCGGACCCGAATCTTTTTTAATGGGTATCAATACTGAATAACGGTAATTTTACATCTATAAATCATGGTCGCTGGCTCTCTGGGCCCTTTAGTCTGAATTGTGGTATAAGACAAGGTTGCCCTTTTTCTCCATTAGCTTTTTATTTTAGCCATAGCCATGTTGGCTATGAAAATTAGAAGCAGTTCAATGATAGGAATCAACACCCCTATGCATGGTCAAGATGGAAACTTATTTCGAAAATAAAGCAATGGCAGAAGACACTACTTTGTTCCTTAGGGATCGCAACGATATGACCAGATCATTGGAAATACTGACTTCTTATCAGGAAATATCTGGTCTCAAATAAAATATATTGAAAACGAAGGCGTTGGGAGATAGGAAAGCAGAGAAAAGAGCAAAATCTGCAGTTCACCATTGTGAAGAAAATAAAATTCCTGCATTTATTTTGAAGCCATAAAATGGCAAGAAATATTGAAGATGATTAGAAAGACAGAATCGAATCGAATTAAAGAATTAATAAAAGAGAAAATATTGCAAAAAAGGGATATCAGTATAGAGGGTAAGGGGACAGTAATAAAAACCTTTTAGTAAGCCTTTTGGTCTATGTTACACAATCTACTGGCATCCCAGAATTTTTTTGACAGAAAAGAATTGGCAATAGAAAAGCGTTTTAAGAGCTTAAAAGAAACAATCTGCTCTTGACGATGAAGGTCTACATAATGATCAACATAATTAAATTCCAGAAACATTTTGTATTTGCAGTGGATTGGGAAACTGTGCAATAGTGGTGTTCATGAATATTGGAGATGTATACCTGTGTGGCATCTCCAAAAAATTCCCAGTGGATTTGGTGTATTTCATTTGAATGTTAGGTCCAAAGAAATGAAAGGCCATGATAGGATAAACAATGACTTCTTGAAAGAAGTTTCAGAAACATATCTAGATTGTAAAACTATTATTGGGTTTGATTAAATCAATAGTAGTAATTTTCACTCTCACTTCCTTTTCAATTCAACAATTCTCTAATAAATTACAAAGTTAAAGTTATATTCTTTCAAGACTAGCATAACAGCGGTTTGACCAATATAGAAAACATCATCTACTACAATGAAAAGAGACCGTTGACTCTAGAAGAAGTTCAAAACATAATTGGTCAAAACAGGACAAACGTACTGTTTGAGTACAACGCTTTAGTCAGCTCAGCCCCACAACAATGGGTGCAGCGGAGGAATCTAGTAAGGTAATGTTCCTTATTGCCCAGCCGATCGCAAAGGGCCATATCAAGGCTGTCACCGCGTTGAAGTCAACTCACAAGTCATTCATTCACACAACCCTTTAAAATACATCTTCTAAAAACACACCCGAATTTTCGTTAAAAAGTCTTTCCACCATAGAATCTCAGATCTGATGAATGTTAATCTCTTCAGAAACTCAAAGATCACATCAAGTGGAACAGCTTTGAACATGGTTTTCATGGAATCTGCTGTAAAGTGCTTGTGTCTCACGTCATGTGAGTCCCAACACTCTAAAAGAGTGCGTTTCATTGTGAGTGGTACAAGACATGGAATGCACCATAGAGCTTCTGGAGTCTTTTTTTTTTAAGGTACGAATGAGTGAAAAACAATGGCCAATGTGCGGCCGGCATAAAACCGTTTCTTCTTTGCGCGACCACCACCAGAGGTACATGAGAGAAACTCTTTTAGGTTTGGACGGATCTGGAAAAGTTGTTTATCCGTGTGTACATTCCAATCCTCTGCCCAGAGGTCTCAGACATAATCGTTAACTTTCGGTTTCAAATCTGAGAAGGGGATATATGATAATTGTTAGACAGTTGTTGTGGCAGTCTTGTCCAAACGATCAACCGTTTCATTTCCCCCGATGCCAGCGGGACCCGGAAGCAAAGCAAGAGAACCTGGAACATCCACACTCTCTTGTGACTCAAAGGACTTTGATTCAAAACCTAAAAAAAGTATCAAACAATAATTATCAAGAAAGAGTTAATCTCACCCTACAATATGTCATTTTTTGAAGATGAAAATTTGAATACAAACTAAGACAAATCAGCATGGTCTATAGCTAAAGAAGCAACCAAAGAAGTAAGGCTTAGGGTCCCACACTGCTGCATATTTTATACATTTACTCTACCAATATCATGCTGAATAAAATGAAAGTAACAGAAAACAAGAAATCTTCATATTAAAATGATAATGCAGATTTTATAGAACATTTTTTATTCGACAGTTTGGATGAGGACGGCTTCTCAGAATCACAGAACTCAATATCTATGCAGACACAAATATCAAAATAACACTGTCATCAGTGGACGTTCTGGTTGGAATTAACAAATCGAATTATCCTCGCGACAAATACTTACACATTAATCTATTCATTTATTAGGAAAAATGTCTATCAGTATCCATAAAAGAAAAAAAAACAAGACATTGTTTGCTATTTCTCGACCAATAATCTATGAAGTCAAATTGAACGCTATCAGAGATTAATTTTACCTAAGTTTATATACTCACTGATTGAGATCACGTATAATCTTTAAATTCTGCGCTTATGTATTTTTTTTTTTTTTCATTTGTTCGTTTATTATTATGATCATCTGTGTGCGTTTAGTATGCATTCTCGCTCTCTGTTCCGCGTGCGCGCGCGCGCGCGCACACACACACACACACACACACACACACACACACACACACACACACACACACACACACACACACACACGCATACACACTACAATCTCTCTCTCTCTCTCTCTCTCTCTCTCTC
>JADBJO010000715.1:267500-272500 GCA_016801955.1 Conus betulinus | reverse complement strand
CCTTTCCATCTTCTTTCTTTCTCACACTTCTTTCAACCCCCCCCCCCCCCCCCCCCTTCAAACCCATCTCTTCTCTCTCTCTTGCACTTCATCTCTCTATTCCTCCCCCCAGTTAAAGTTTCCTGACAGGATTTCGGTACCATTTTCCCCGTGATCCCCTGTCTTCCAAGAGTTCATAGTTTTCTTCTCTCTCCCCCCCCCCCCCTGCCTTCCCCCCCCCCCCCCTCTCTCATCTCCCTCTCATACCCACCGTACCTCGTATCTTAAATGCAATTTTAATAATCTTAATGGAAATGCTAGTCCAGTTATGGTATGTGTGTGTTTTTGCAGCCTTCCCTGAAGAAGCCTAATAAAGGCGAAAGCTTGGAAATGAAAGAGCTGTGGAGTGGGAATGGATGTGCGGATTTTAATACTTCTTGTGGTTTTAACTAACGACTATATCCAGCACTCTACGTCGAGAGAGAGACCCATGTTTTGTGTTAAATAAAACTACTGAACTGAGAGACACAGAGACTTTACTTTGAATTTATTGCATGTTTATAAAATATTTTTGTAACATTTGTTGATTTGCGCTCTCTCTCTCTCTCTCTCTCTCTCTCTCTCTCTCTCTCTCTCTCTCTCTCTTAGTACACAAACAGACAGGCACTGGATGTCTTGACAGCTCAATGGAATTCTGCACTGAATTCGTAAGCAGAAGGATGCAAGTTTCAACCTTGGGAACCCACCTGAGGTATTGACATTGATGCTGCTTCCCTTAACGTGGTTTAGACTCTCCAGTCTTCCCAGTTCTCCACACTGTCTTCAGACTGCTGTCCCATTAGCCCTCTCACCTGCCAGGTGCCGTCACACCACTGAGAGAGGTTTTTGGACGTGTACTGTTGAAACTGATAAGGAGAGGTGTGATTACCCATGTTTTGCGCCATCACACAGCGCGACTGGACTGTGCCACTTACTTAGCCATATACAACACACACTTACACAAGCACGTACGCACGCCTACACGCACACACGCAGGCACGCAGGCACGCACACACACACACACACACACACACACACACCCCCCCCCCCCCCCCCACACATACACACACACGTACACACACACACACACACACACACACACACACACACACACACACACACACACACACACACACACACACACACACGCGCGCGCGCGCGCACGCGCTAGCACGCACAAAAAGAGAGAGTGTAGAAGTTCCAGGATTTGTTTGCATCAAGATCATCTATGTGATGGTTTAGCTCAGTGCCCACTACAGGATGATGAGCTGATGCGTGACGTGATCTGTCCTGCAGGTTGCCTGTGTCTTGGCCACGCCTTTTGGTGGAGCCAGTCTTTACTGCTCATGTCTACCTTCTGATTCGTTACTTGGATGGATCAGGCGCTGGAATGTCAACGACTGACTTAGCAAAACATGTGTATTGAACTCATTTCATCCTGTCTCATTGTTTGCTGGCTAATATTTCAGTTGTTAAGCACACCAGCTTGCAGTACATCGACTTGGCTTATAACAGCTTGGAGGCTTTGGGTATGACGGTGTTCAAGGACCTGCCAAATTTGAAAACTATCTCATTATCAAACAATCCTTTACTGAAGATAGAAAGTAAGCGGCAACGGTTTATTCAGTATTCCCTTAGACGAGCGGATGTATAAAAAAAACACATCTATGTTTAAGCATATTGAGCAACAAAGTGTCCATATACTTACCTAGTCTGAGATGTTTAAATCTATCTTTCTCTACGAAGCAGTATATTGGGAGCACAGGCTTTAAGAACATGCCTCAACTGATCGAACTAGACATGAAAGGAAACCCAGCTGACAACTTTCCGTCAGATTTGTTTTCAAAGTCTTATCATTTACAAACAATTTTCTCTTCAGAATATGAATTTTGCTGTGAGACTTTATTTCCAGAACAAACAAAGGAAAGAGGCCGTTTTGCAGCTGAGGCTATATTGCCGTCATGTGGGACATTAATACCATCTGAACTGTATGCAGTTTTCTTCTGGTCTGTGAGTGCTTCTGCCACCATACGAAATTCCATTTCCTTGATGATAACATTCTCTGTCCGCGAGGCATTCGAACTCAAATTCTTGATAACATGAACTAATTTGCTTTTCGCTCATATATGTATGGGGAACCATAATATAATTGTCTTGATGGCAAACGAATTATTTTACGGAAAACATATTCAGTTTGAAAAAAAATGGACCAAAAGCGTTGTTTGCAAGCTGAATGGCTTGCTGTTCTTTCTGTCCTGTGAGGTATCAGTGTTTATCATCTTGTTCATCGTTTGGGATCATACCATCGTTCTGTTCTTCCCCAGAAACCCATTGTTGCTCAGCAAACGGTCAGCTTCTTTAACATGTGCTGTGATTTGGTTGGCTGGCTTTTTAGTGTCTTAATAATACCATTTCTTCTTGGACTGTCACACTGGGGTCTCTCTGGTCAGTCTGGTCTGTGTCGTCTGGCTGTGTTCCCAGGCTACAAAGCCGATCAAGGCTTCAGATGGTATAAACTTATTGCAGCAATGAACTCCACCGCATGTTGTCCGATTGTAACCTGTCAGGTTGTCATCTACAAACGCATACTGAAACACAATATCACACTGCCTGTTGGTGTGTGTGTCTGTGTGTGCGTGTATGTGTGTGTGTGTGTGTGTGTGTGTTTGTGTGTGTGTGTGTGCGTGCGTGTGCGTGCGTGTGCACGTGCGCGCGCGTGCGTGTGTGCATGCGTGCGTGCGCGAGCGAGCGTGTGTGTGTGTGTGTGTGTGTGTGTGTGTGTGTGTGTGCGCGCGCGCGCGCGCGCATGGGTGTTTGGGCACGGGCTCATGTGTGTGCCAGTGTATCCGGTATGCGAGTGCATAAGTGTTCATGTGTGTGTGTGTGTGTGTGTGTGTGTGTGTGTGTGTGTGTGTGTGTGTGTGTGTGTGTGTGTGCGCGCGCGCGCGCGCTCGCGTGTGTGTGTGTGATATCTGCGGGCTTCTGTTTGCTTACTCTTGCGTGCGCGCATCTGCACATGAATGTACCATATATGTGTGTATGTGTGTGTGTGTGCGCGCGCTTGTGTATATGGGCGTATATGCAAGTGCATGTGTGTGTGCATGTGTGTTTGCGTGCATACACGCATGAGCATGTGTGTGCGCGTAAGCGTGTGTGTGTGTGTGTGTGTGTGTGTGTGTGTGTGTGTGTGTGTGTGTGTGTGTGTGTGTGCGAGCGCGCGCGCGCGCCTTTGACCGTTTGTGGGATTTGAATGTTCAGAAGATGATTTGGAAACGAGAACAATAGCAAGAACAACAAGAACAATAACAACAATAACCACACACACACACACACACACACACACACACACACACACACACACACACACACACACACACCAGCAACAACAACAACAATACTATCAAAAACAGCCCCCCCCCCCCCCCCCCACACACACACACACACACAACAAGCATACACACTCACATCTGCAGTCTCTCCAGTGTACACCTGCATCGCCCCACTGACGCACACCAACCAGCGCACACACGTCTACACGGGTTCTGCACAGATTCAAAGTCTTACCTCAGTTGACATGTGTTTGATCGTTGTGTCTTTCATTGGAAAGGCCAAGTATTAGTCTGCCCTAATCTCTAGGGGTCTTGAAGTGTTGGCCTCTAGGTTATTCCAATGTTTGTTTGGCGACTTTTCTTGCTCTCTTTTAAGTCTGGATATGCGGCCACTCCCCTCTCAATGTTCAGATCTAAAAGATGGTCTATGACATAGTGGCTTTTTTCATGTTTGTTTAGGTAATCCTTCCGATATCTTATCACATCAGATCGGCCGAGCAGTAATGCAGTTCTTGCCGTTGCTTTGCCTGCCAGTGTGTCTGCTCTCTCGTTTCCTGTAGCTCCTGCATGCCAAGCCTTACGCTGGAGAGACTTACATCTTCTGTCTCTCTGCCAGATTCTCACAGCCTTGCGTTTCTCTTTCCAGGCTGTTTCCGTGTGTCTATATTCCACCAAAGGGGTTGAACGATTTGTGTGGTTGTTGCACTACTTCTTTGACATCTTCTATCCTTATTTGTTTCTACGATATTCCCTTCATTGTTGTTATCTTGAAAGGGTCCTTCTGTTTTGTTTCTTTAACTTTTGATAGATTCTGTACACTGAAGACGACAGGGAAGTGGTCACTTTCGTGATGTAGAAGTGCTTCCACATTCATGCCTGCTTTTAATGTAGGTCCAATGAATACAAAGTCAATGACACTGTCAGTGTCACCCTGCGCCCTGTATGTTTGGGGATGATGTTGTCAGTGCACTAAGAAGTGCTTCATACAACATCTCTTCCAGCGCAATTCCTTGAGGGTTGGTACCATTTTGATACCACAACTTTGACCATGCATTCAGATCGCTACAAAGTATCACAGTCTCTAAATTCATTTTCTATTTTCCTCAAAAAAAAAAAAAAAAGTCCAACTGTTTTTGATGTGTGGGAGGGAACCTGGATGTATGTATGTGTTACGCTATATACGTGTACCTGCGCAGTACGTGTACTACGCAATTTTGGGCGTGTTTCATAAATTGCGCAAACTCGTTGCAGAATTCATGAACTCTGCAAAGAGGTTGCGCAGTTCATCAACACGCAAAATAGCATTGCCCAGTACATGAATTACGCACACGGTGCAAACTCGGTTGTGACGTCAGTCTGCCCTGAGCCAGTCTGTCCAACATGTCCTGTGACGTCAGTCTGCCCTGCGCCAGTCTGTCCAACATGTCCTGTGACGTCAGTCTGCCCTGCGCCAGTCTGTCCAACATGTCCTGTGATGTCAGTTTGCCCTGCGCCAGTCTGTCCAACATGTCCTGTGACGTCAGTCCTGCGCCAGTCTGTCCAACATGTCCTGTGACGTCAGTTTGTCCTGCGACCAGTCTGTCCAACATGTCCTGTGACGTCAGTCTGTCCTGTGCCAGTCTGTCAACATGTCCTGTGACGTCAGTCTGTCCT
>JADBJO010000715.1:252500-262500 GCA_016801955.1 Conus betulinus | reverse complement strand
GGGCCACACCAGGCGGAAATTAAAACAAGCGCAAACTAAGAGTTACTGTGCCACCGATAGAAATGATAAACAAATGACAAAATACACACAACGCGTTTCGGCCTGTTTGGTCTCTTTCAGGAAGGCAAAATAATGCTCAAGACAATGAAAACAAAGGACGAATAGTCAGGCATCTCTTCCATCTGGATGCAGAAAGTTTACGGAATGGAAACGAGACTGAAGGGGGGGGGGGGGGGGGGGGGGGGGGGGGGGGAATACGGGTTAAAAGAATCATGATGGTGATGATGATGATGACGATAATCATCATCATCATCATCATCATCATCATCATCATCATGATCATCATCATCATCATCATCACCATCATCTAAGCAGAACGAACAATAATGATAATAGTAATTGTAGTGATAGTTCTAACGATACCACAAGAGGAGGAAGGAGAGGCGTTAAGAGGACAGCTGCAATACTACGGTTATAGAATCAACAGTTACAGTAATGGTAACAAGAACAAGAACAAGGAAGAGGAGGAGGAGGAGAATACAAATAATGGGAAAGATAGAAGAATCTAAGAAATATACTTATAGTTATAATGATAGACATAATGTTAAAAATAACGATAATAGTGATACAGGAGATCGAAAAGATTACAGTTAGAATCAAGGAATATGCTAATGCACAGACATACAGAAATATACTAACATAATACAAATCATTACATAGTGTAAATAATGAAAGTAGTAGTAGTAGTAGTAGTTGTAGTAGTAGAGAAGATGCAGTAGGAGGGGTGGAAAAGAATAGAAATGATCAATGAGTAAAAAGCTAACAGTGCTACTGAAATAGGACACACACACACACACACACACACACACACACACACACACACACACACCAAAGACGGTAAAAAGACGGAGCATGTGTACTTGAAAGAAAACCGCAAAAGTGGGAGTATGTGTGATTGAAAGAAAACTAGAGCAAGAAAAGAGAATAGATACATAGCTAAATAAAGAATAGATTGACAAAGAAAATGGAAGTCGTAAAGAGAATGGAGAAGGGAAGATTGCTGTAAAACACACGTGAGGTAAATAACAAGTCGTATGGTAATGTGTCTGTGGAGAGAGTACTGCGGGGTGGTGTTGTGGGGGTGGATGGGTACATGCTATTTTTGGATGCTGATGCCAAGCGGGCAGAAGGTCCGTAGTCTGGCAGTAAGATGGGATCCCTGCATGGTGCGCTCAAAGTTCTCACTCTGTGGTTGCCAGAGCACCAGGTCTTTGACGTGGTGCTGCGCTGGGGAGGGGTGAAGTGCACAGCGACTGGTTTGGGTTGATGCTGGCAGATGCTGGTCGGGCACAAGGCACTGTGAACAGACATGTCCCATCATGGAGCCATTGCCCTTGTCACTTTCTTTGACCTTTTCGTGTAAGTATTGCAATCAATACTGGATCGCGCAAAATACAGGTGCACGCATGTCCGTATGGAATGACGTTTCCCTTCAAAGTGTGTAAACGTGTATGCATATGTACACAGATGCACATAAAACAGACCAAAACAAAACAAAACAACAAGTACACCCCCACTACTCTCTCTCTCTCTCTCTCTCTCTCTCTCTCTCTCTTCACACGCACACACACACACACACACACACACACACACACACACACACACACACAATCACCGTACATCTCCAATAACTTTCTTGTACCAGCTTAACTACCAACACACTGCAAATCGATTTTGATCAATACCTCTACCTCTGATTCAGACAGGGGATGGAAGTGGGGATCAGGGAGGAAAAGACTCCTCAGGTTGTTCCAGAACTGCCGATACAGAGCCTGAGGGCATCGCGGGAGGTCAGCAACATCTCTATATGATCTCGGCACCATTGCAACAAGATCAAAGGGACCGCCCTACACTACTGGCTAAGGGGCCGCCCGGACTTCAAAGAGACCGCGCGACAGGGCCGAGAGGCTTGGCAAACAGCGAGGACTCCAGAACAAGTGGGCATTTGTCAATACTTGTCCGGCACCGGCCGGCCCCTCAGTTGGGGAGCAGACAGGACGGGCCCAAACAACTGGTTAGCAGGCGGGGATGGTCAATAGAGATGTGGGGCTCCGTGCGTGTGTGTGTGCCCTTCTTCATCCATTAGACAGCCACAATCATAACATTGATTGCTCTGCCGCTGTATTCTCTCTCTCTCTCTCTCTCTCTCTCTCTCTCTCTCTCTCTCTCTCTGTCTCTGCGTTGTGTGTGTGTGTGTGTGTGTGTGTGTGTGTGTGTGTGTGTGTGTGTGAGAGAGACACACACACACAGAGAGAAATAGAGAGAATGTAAATAGATTCATATATGCGTTCACAAAGAGCATAAAAAAAAAACATTAAATGGAAACGAGATTGGTTTTTTTTTACCATTCAGCACCCACCGCCTCTCTGCTCTGAAGATCATGAAACACCTCACAGCCTCAACGAACAAACCCCAAATACCCCCCACGTAAAGGATGGATGCGTATCTTCGGCTTATGTTTATTTATTTATCCGTTTCTTTATATGTTTTCCTTTTGATTTAAATCAGACAACGAGTTATCTGAATTTGTTTGATTGATTTCGTTTGAATCGATGGTAACAACTAAACAGTGCGTGTCTGACTTCAGTCTTACTGGTGCTTATCGAAGCTGTCTTCACATAAACAAATGTACACATGTCCAATGACCTGTTCTTTTTTTCTCACAGAATTTCAAAGTAAACGTTCTTGATGCTCCACACATGCCTCCCCGCTTCCTCCCATCCGCCTCTCACCATTCCTTTCCATTTCTTTTTTTTTTTTCTTTTTTTTTTTCTTTTTTTTAATTTTTTTTTTTTTTTAGCTAATTGGTCAATAAATAAGCAGTGGACCTACCTTTCTGAGCAATTGGCAATGATCTGCACTGCATGATGTTAATTTAGCAGTGGAACCCTTGAGTGTCGTGTCTGGAATTGCATACATTGTCTGAAACCCGATGTCAAACATCGAAGGATGACGACTGGCAATTGATTAACGCCTCTGCACAAGAACACACACACACACACACACACACACACACACACACACAAATGTTTTCACTCTGAACTGAGCGAGTGGTGCAGTTTTCTTTTTTAATTGTGTGGCACGTGAAGTGGCTGGCGTGGCGTTTTGACAGTGTGGCGCAGTGCCTTGTGTGTGTAATGCCGTGTTTGGAACATATGGCGTGGCGTTTTGACAGTGTGGCGCAGTGCCTTGTGTGTGTAATGCCGTGTTTGGAACATATGGCGTGGCGTTTTGACAGTGTGGCGCAGTGCCTTGTGTGTGTAATGCAGTGTTTGGAACATAGGGCGTGGCGTTTTGACAGTGTGGCGCAGTGCCTTGTGTCTGTAATGCAGTGTTTGGAACATATGGCGTGGCGTTTTGACAGTGTGGCGCAGTGCCTTGTGTGTGTAATGCAGTGTTTGGAACATACGGCGTGGCGTTTTTTAGAGTGTGGCGTGGTGTATGAAGTATGTGGCGTAGTGGTTTAAGAGTACGGCGCAGTGTTTTGTGTGTTTCCTGTATGAAATCATTTTAGACCACATAAATTTCCAATTTGTTTGCATCTCCTCTTATTCAACAACGTGCGCTAACACTGGCAAGATACTTAGGTTTGCGAAATCAGCAACAAGACTCAAAGAACTGCTCAGATGATACGCATATCACTATAGGACAAACCACACATTTAGGGGGCCCTTACTTTAGACTCTTAATCGCCTTTAAAAGTGTCTTTTTTTGTACTATCCGTCAAAGATCAGAATGATCTCAATCAGAAGACACGCTGCATGTTCGACAAATGCCAAACAAACACATAAGTTGGCGTATTTCAGCTATTTAGGTCTTAAGATTTGATAGAGAGAAGCTCTCTGTAAAAGGGAGGCTATTCAGTGCGGTTGGCAAAAGAGGGCCCCAGAGTTTGAGGTTTGCCAAGCATTGATTTCCCTGGTTGAAGAGCAACATCAAACAGCAGAGGAAGCTGGACAGACCCCTTTCAAGTTCTGACGCGTTAAAAGCTACGTTCCTGGTCCGTTTATCCCGAGGCGGCTTGACTTGTTGGACACAAGACAGAAAGCAGAAAGAAACCTAACACCAGGTTCTCTTTGGTTCTGTGCACCAGTGGGCAGTCGCTGTTGCAGCGCAGGCGCTTGAACCTGGACTCCGCCATGGGCACGTATGTTATAGAGTGATATTCAGGAAAAGGCCAATGAAACAACTTAGAAATGCTCGCTGCTCTTGGAATGTTTGCGTCTCTCTTGAAGGCCTGCTTCAGCTGGAAGCGCTGCGGTGTGACATAGGCCATACGAGGGAGTCAATACCCACGCGACCTCCACAATTCACGACAGAACACAATACACTAAGCCCCCTGACAGCACGATGAACACGGACTAACAAAACAATAGAACTTCTTTCAAATACGATAACGGGGACAAAAAAACCAACAACAAAAAAACAAAAAAAAAAAAAAAAAAAAAAAAAAAACAAAAAACAAACAAAAAAAAAAAAAACCCAACTGACCATGTAACACCTCAATAAACGGGAAGAAACAAGACAACAAGCTTAGTGACATCTCAATGGACAGGGAGAAATAAGATAATGGACCTCTGTAGTAGCATGAAGAACGGGGAGATAGAAGACTATAGGCCTAGTAACAACACAATGAACGCGGAGAAACAAAACGATAGGCCTAGTACCAAGATAAACGGGGAGAAATAAGACAAGAGGCCTCCTCACACAATGAGTGGGGAGAAAAACAAGACAACACGCTTGGAGACAACTAATTTCTCGATGAGAATTATCTTACATTTCACCTACACCCCCTCTCTTACTAGTGGTGGAAGGAGCAACTTTCCGGTACTAGTCATCAAAGAAATTTTTATTTTGTTCGGGTATTGGTAAAATACGGAAGACTGGCTCTGAGATCATTTTCCTTAGGCTTGTACTCTTAATTAAAAGTACTTATAGCTCCGAGATACAGAATTGAAGAGAGAAGTTCAAACATTCAGCATTCGATTGAACAACAGGGAACTGACACAAGTTAAGTGCACTTTCACACATCAACTTTTATTACTTACACATAGATAAGAAATGGCGCGTCACTTCCGTAGACTGTTTCAGTTCTCATTGGCAAGCTTAAGTTGGCATACAGGGGTTCTGTCTAATTTACACTGAATGTATATGGTTATTATACATCCATTCTGCTTGCTAGCACCCAGTGCTGTAGCCAGAATGGTACTCATAGACAGGTTCTCACTGTTTCATCATAAAGTGAGAGTAAGGGTCTGATGGGTTTGAGTCCAGGTGGTAAGCAGCAAACTTAGCTTTGCTTCGGAGAGAATAGTTGATCTCTCCTGTCGCTGGTGACTGCCCCACTGGTGTAGATTGGTTGTCTGGTGTCGCCCCGGTTTCCGGTGAAGTCCCAGCTTCTGGTTCAGTCGCAATGTGTAGCGTGACCAGGATCCCAGTTTTTTTTGGGGAATGAACAGGGAATGACTTGAGATCAAGGAGTTACCAAGAGTTTCCTAGGCCTTCTCTGTCCCTTTGTCTTCCTCTGCTCGTGTCTACAGGCAGTCCTGAGGGGTCAGTGAAGTTGCGCCTGTGTGTGCCTAGTATATGAATCTCTCGCTTGCCGAATCAAATTTCGACAAACTGTCATTCACCCATCAGGGGTGAGAGGGGGAGGGATTTAGTCTAGTCACCAATCGCCTCGGAAATTGTTTGAACCTAATCGGCACGGGGATAATTTATGCATCCGTAGAGTTGTCCATGAGCCCCAGTTAATTTATGCGTCCGCATAGATGTCTGCGAGGACGGGGACTATAGGTATGAAAGGGGGTGTGTGGGGGTGTGAAGGTGGTGGTGGTGGAGAGCACCGCAACATGCCTTTGTGTCGCGGGGTAGAGGGGGGGGGGGGGGGGGGGGAGAGACGGGCTATTGTTAGAACGCACATCCCACGCTGCGTAGTATCGCACAGCATGGGGAGGGAGGGTTGAGAGAGGGGAAGGGAGGTAGAGCACGAAAGGCGGCACGCATTTCCCATGACGCAAGTTTTTCCTGTGTCATAGATCATGTCAGTGGGGCCTTTCGCACTGTCCTAAGCAAGAAAGGGGGGAAAGGAGGGGTTGAGAGGGGAGAGTGGGCATAGATTTGAAATCTATTCTTTGGTTTGGTGTTTTAGTGGGACTGATCGATGGTGTTGTCAAACATCACGTCACAGGGAGAAACAAAATGACTGGCATAGTAAACAACATGATGGCACGTGGAGAGAGAGAGAGAGAGAGAGAGAGAGAGAGAGAGAGAGAGAGAGAGAGAGAGAGAGAGATTCAATAAGCATAGTAACCAGATGAACGGGGAGAAGTAAGATAAGCGACTGCACGATGAACGGTGAGAGACAAAACAATAAGTCTAGTGACGCAATGAACAGGGAGAAACAAGACAACAGGCGTTGTTTCAAGATTAACGAGGAGAAAACAAAACAATAGGCCTGGAAACACTGTGAACAGGGATACACCAAAGAACAGACCGATGTACGATGAGCGAGGAGAAATCAAACATCAGGTCTAACAACACAAGAAAATAAAATAATAAATAATAATAATAAGCGATTAGCTGTAGAGGAAAACAAGAGCAGATGATGGAGTCAGTCTTGGATAAGATGCTAATCTGTGTTTACACTTTTTTTTTCTTCAATCTACAGTGGTTGCTGCGTGTACATGTCAAACAAGACTATGTGAGAAACCGTAGAACTCCCTCCCCCCTTATAAAAAGTACTTAGGACGAAAGTGAAAACGTTGAAATGCCTACTGCACAATGGGGTCCTAGAATCACATATACACATAAAAACAAACCAGCCAACAACGACAACATTAGAACACAGATCCACGCTTGCCACGTGGATCTTTTGAGAGAAATCGAATTTCTTTGGCCACTGCAACAGAAAGGAATGTTTTCTATAATATGCTGTTCCTATTGCAACGCAGTTTCAATCTGTTTGTTTGATTTATTTATGTAATGATCTCCCACCAACAACCACCAACAAATGGAAGACAAAGAGGACGCAATCCTGCATCCTTAAAGCCAGTGTTAACTGTGCTCTGGTTATTTCCCTTTCATGTGTTCCCACGGTTCAAATAAGTGAACAGGTGAAATTTGACACACAGATTGATAAATATATAAATAAGTAAATAATACATTTAAAGGTAAATATGTAAGCAGTAAGCGTATCAATAAAGAAAGATTAGGTGGAGTGTGTGACCCTCGGGGGTGAATAGGCATTTGGAGTGCACTTTTCAAGGCTTCCTATGACACCGTGAATCCGCGCCACACTAGCTTACATGCAACGTACATAAGACAAAGAAACTGCGCCAAATATTTTCAACGAGGAGGTAAATTATGGGAAATGTCTATGTCGTGTACAGGGAGGCAAAACCTGAAAATTAGTGGAGGAATGAGATTTATTTGCCTGATAAGGAGTTCACTACTGATTCTGATGCAATTTTATTCCAAAATCCCGAACTCCCCACTTCTGATGTTCGTTCCGTCTTTCTACTTACGTTTTACTGTAGTCTACAAAAACAAACAAGAAGAAGAGAAGACAAAAACAAAACAGAACAAAAAACCCCGACTCTTTGAAATTAAGCAGAACTTGTGTGCAAAATAATATAGGCCTTGTGAGTTCGGCTTCACGGAAGTGTACAGATGAGCTGGTTAGGGTAGGGTATTCATTATAACATACTGACATCAGTCCAGACAGTAGACCTACACTCAGAACATCACAGTAGATGTGAGGCTCCAACCGGCGACTAACCGCGCAGGTAAACAGGTTGCAACTAGATAATATTTATAAAGCAAATCGACGGTAGGACGCATCGGTGGTCTAGTGGTAGAATACTCGCCTGCCACGCGGGTGACCCGGGTTCGATTCCCGGTCGATGCACTGAGGTTTATTTTGTTTTTTTTTCATTTTCTTACATTAGAAATTCTTTTCTGCCTTTCGCAAGGGATTGCGATGGTTCCCTCATGCAGCTAGTGAAGGGTTTCATATTTAGGATATATATTTTCCTTTTTCTTCATCGTCAACCATTTTTTTCCCCCCCAAATCTTTGCCAAGTCATTACCATAATGATGGAAGAAGTGTTGACCTGCACTTGTTTTCCCCCACTACTTAAGTGTCTAGCTTTAAAAAGATTTTTGTTAGAATGTGGATTTTCGTTTTATTATATAGATAAATCGTGTATTAAACTAATAACACTGTACAATTTCCGAGAGAAGGCAGAGTGACAAAGATAGTGATCAGAAGCATGCAACGGTCTAAAAAATTACGTTGGTACCTATTTAGCACACCATGAACATCTCTCCTGGTCAGAATTTCACGTCTTCTTTAACATTGAATGTTACAAAATTAGGATTAATACCGGAATATCTGCACCTGGTAACACCGCTTTCCATTTACTTCTGCATTCATCAGTTAGAACCGTAGGACTACATCGAACAGCCTGAGGATAGAGTCATCAACATGAAATATGGCACTGTAAAAACAGTCATTTGCTTGAAAACCCTGGAGTTGAGCCCCCACTCCTACCCCCCCCCCCCCTCCCCCACAACCCTGTCTGGTTCTTCCAGTGACCATCTGAAAGAGCCTTTGCACCCTCAGTAGAGGCATACCAACCATGCATCTTGAGGGGCCAAGGCCGCTGTGGCCCACAAAAAAAACAACAAAGAAACAAACAAACATACAAACATTCAAAAAAAAAGAAAAAAAAAAAAAAAAAAAAAAGCAAGCAAACAAAACTCCGCCTTTCTAGAATCGTGTACAATGACTCAACATCTGCATGCGAATGTTTCTCAGTAATATCAAATTTGCAACGTGTGTGAGTCTGTTTAGGAGAAAAGAGATGGAAAACGAGGTGGAGACCCTTATTTACAAAAGACAAAAAACAAACAAACAAACAAACAAAAAAAGGGGGGGGGGGGGGGGGGGGGGGGGGGGGGGGGGGGGGGGCAACAATAACAACAGAGAACAAACAAGCAAACAACACAAGAGAGAGAGAAAAAAAAAACAAAATCAAACAAACGAGCCAACAAGCAAACAAACAATAACAACAACAACAACAGAAAAACAACAACAACAACAACAAAAGGGCTTGGGGTAGGGAGGAAGGGGGAGGGAAAAGAAGGCATCTGGAATGGCCCCCCTTGTGGATGAGCAGCCCCTTCCCAGCTGCCTGTTGGTCGTCATTCTGGCAGTCGCCGGCGATCTTTGGCCCGGGTTCACCGGTAAAGGGGAACGAGGTACAGCAGTAAGAGGGGCAGGAGGGAAATTTGCCCCCCCCCCTCTCCCCCCCCCCACACACACATACCGGTGGTACTACCGTGACCGAATGAAACCACTAATCCCCGCAGCGCTCCCGCAAAAGCGGGGACCGTGTTATGGCCACGCAGTGCATCACTTGGGCATAACCGGGCGATAAAGGCAAATGGCATCTCCCCCAACCACAGCTCCCCTCCCCCCTCTCTCTCTCCCCTCCCTCACCCACCCACCACCCGTTCCTCTTCCGGAATAGAATAGGCCCATCCCTGCGACGCCAACAACATGGAGGAAGCTCACTAGTTTTTTTTCTTTCTTTTTTTTTTTTTTTCTTTTTTTTTTTCTTTTTTTTTTTTTAACCTTTTTTATTTTGCTTTCTTTATCCCCCCCCCCTCTCTCTCTCTCTTTGTGTGTGTGTGGTGTGTGTGTGTGTGTGTGTGTGTGTGTGTGTGTGTGTGTGTGTGTGTGTGTGTGTGTGTGTGTGAAGGAACTTTGCAGAGCTGCAACTGCAGCTACGTTCCTGTGTTAGTTTTGCCCTATAATACTTTTTCCTTTTCTTTTTTCAAAATTAAAAATTTGATGTCATTTGTGCGTGCTTTCGCCGCGATCATTTTCAAACTGCATGTACACAATTTCAGACAGTCACACAAACACAGATGC
>JADBJO010000715.1:235000-237500 GCA_016801955.1 Conus betulinus | reverse complement strand
ACTCTCATCAGCCTATGATCTCATGAAACAGCTGGGGTTTTGTGGTAAGAAGAGTGCCAGAACACTCAAGGCTATGGCAGAAGCGTCTGAAAAGAGCTGCAGCTGGATCTGGATATTATGCTTAAATGTCTCAACTTAGAACAGGTGTCCGCAAACGATGTTGGTAAGGCATCGAAGACAAAGCAATATCATGAGACGCCCACCTCTCCAAAAGTTGCTGGTTCGAATCCCAGCAGCACCAGGGAAACATCTGGCAGCAGAACGGCATCTAGGAGTCATAACTTAGATGCGGCCCTGCCTATTGGATGATGTAAGGTGTTACAGGGCCCAAACACTTGTTGAGGGAGGTTTCTTCTGCGAAGACCTGTTGTCAGGCTCTCCCTGGAGTTTCCTCCGGTCAGTCTTCATATCAGTTTTTTCTCTTTACAGTTTCCAGACACAGAGGAAAGAAAGTTCTTCAAGTCTGAATACAGGCAGTAAATGCTATCTTCAAATTAAAATCCTTATCCTTCGGTTACGATCGGAGAGAAGCTCAGAAAACGAATAAGGATGTAAGAAAAAATAGACAGTATATAACACCACATCCATAACCGTATCTATGACCCAACAAATGTCGACCCTAAGGGACACCGGATATACCCAACCTGAAGCTTTACTGGTCGTCGTCCTGGAAGGAACTTGATAAACAGATAGCCGGCGACTCTCAGGTGTCGAAGACCAAGATAACTCTCTCTTCATGCTTAGTCATTCGTAACGTGATGGATAGCAGGAAGAGGACCTCACGTCTCCACACAAAGATATCTGTGGAAGCAGCCCTGGCACCGAGAGCGTCTGATAAATGGGACACAGATAGAAGGAAGACCCCCGGGATGGTGGTAATACGGTACATCTCAATCAGCAGCGTAGTCACAATTATGATGCATTCAGGGCGACCCCCCCCCCCCCCTTATGTGTGTGTGTGTGTGTGTGTGTGTGTGTGTGTGTGTGTGTGTGTGTGTGTGTGTGTGTGTGTGTGTGTGTGTGTGTGTGTGTGCGTGTGTGTATGTGTCATACACAGACATACGCACGGACGCATACACACACACGGACGCACACACACACGGACGCGCGCGCGGGCACACACACACACACACACACACACACACACACACACACACACACACACACACACACACACACACACACACACACACACACACACCAAACACCATACATACGTATTAAACAACTGTTTCATCTGCACACAGAAATAGTATACCTCGGCGCAGACAAGTCGTGTACTAGCCATGTGTGTGGTTGACTTCATTTCGGTTTCAATCTATCATGGCCCATTTCTGTGTGTGCTATATGTTGGCCTTTCTGCCAGGTGATTTGCTGTCGTCAGCAAGCATTCGTTCGGAGTTATGGGCGTGTAATTACTTCATCATTGGAGCAAGAGTTACCCTGCTTGTTGGTTAGTTATCATTATAGCCCAGTCGACCACTCAAGCCACTTTCAGGGCTGTCTACTTGTAAACAAAGTATTTAAAAGAGAGAGGCTATGTTCAAATCTAAAAAAGAAACAGCCTGTGTTTGGGAAAAACCCCCATCATAACCACCACACACAACGGAAGTATTGGCAACAGTTTATGGGGTAACAGCATATCTATTGACTTCTTAAAAGCGGTCGAGATCATACCGTGCTGATAGTGCCGGGTATTTTGCTGAATTTATTATCCTTTAACGCACAACATCTCACTCTGAAAAGCATAGACTTTTGTCAAGTTATCTCAACTTCTATTACATCGTAACTCGGTTTTCGCTCTGTAGTCTCCAGAATATGTGATATGACCTATAACCGCCCGACGACCTCTCTGACTCTGTAGCTGACATGTTATGTCCCAGACAACTACACATTTCATTCAAAGCATTTTGTATCGTTAAGTGTACGATATAACTCACCTTCCCAACCCCTCCGCATTATAAGAGCTGGATCCGGACTGTAATCCAGACTTGCACAAGCTCTTGCAAGTTCGCAGATATCTCTTCCCCCCCCCCCCCCCCCCCCCCCCCCCCCCCCCCCCCCCGTGAAATCCACGCACCATTTCCTGAGAAATTTACGACAATGTCAAAAAACAAACAAACAAACAAAAAACACGACCAACAACAGAAAAAACACACACACACACACACACACACACACACACACACACACACACACACACACACACACACACACACACACACACACACACACACACGGTGAAAGCATAGCTTCTTCGACGACATTAATAATCCACGTGTAACCTAGCAATAGTGATAATAAAAACTACAGGTAAATCTAAAAATGTTCTCATCTGTACCACTGCAGTGACATTCACTTATTCTATCCACAGACTCCACACACTGGTTTGTCCCGCCCCTGCCTTGGTAGTCCACAGAGATGGTCCGACGTGGAGTCGTCATGAGGCAGTCCGGCAGAGGAGACACTGCGCTACCCCTGAGTCACTCCGATGGTGTTC
>JADBJO010000715.1:212500-220000 GCA_016801955.1 Conus betulinus | reverse complement strand
ACTACGTCAGTGGTAAAGACTGACAGCCGCCGGCCTCCCCAATTAAACCACGTACACAGCTTGTTTTCGTTTCTCTTTACGGTTGGGTGGCAGATGTTGTGGTCTCCGTCTACACTGTCCATCTGTTGCTGCTGCGGCTGCTGCTGCGCGTCATTGGGAAGCAGCGGAGAGGAAAATCAAGACGGACCCTGGCGGAGGGAGGTAGATTGGTCGGCAATGAGTAGTAAGGCGGCGGCATTATCGGCTGCTGCGGATTGCGAGATGCTGTTCCCTATCTGGAGTAGTTTCCCTTGGGTACCATCTCACTGTGTCTGTGTCTGTCTGTTCTGTTTGTCTGTCTGTCTGTCTGTATGTTTCTAGTCTGTCTTTCTGGTTTATTTGTCTGGCTGGTTGCGTGTCGCTTTCTCTCTCTCTCTCCCTCTGCTGTTTCTGTCTGTCTGTTTGTGTGTCTGTCTGTCGGTCTCGCTCTCTCTCCTCTGTCTGTCCTCTCTGTGGTGTCTATATATATATATATATATATATATATATATATATATATATATAAATATATATATATATATATGGTAAATAGGATGTAAAAGGAAGTTTTAAAAATCAACAGGTCTGTTTCGAGCGCTCGCTCTCCTCAGGATCCAGAGGAGAGCGAGCGCTCGAAACAGACCTGTTATTTTAAAACTTCCTTTTTTACCATCCTATTTTTAATAGATGTTGCTCCCCAAGGGGTTGAGCACTTTAAGAATTTTATTAGGCATTTTAGTGGTATTTTTGATATATATATATATATATATATTCCTATTTTTAATATATATATATATATATATATATATATATATATATATATATATATATATACAATGAAACAATAAATTCCAAGGATAAGTACCGAGCACCATTCAAGCAACCCACAGAGCAGACACACAAACAGACAGACAGAAACAGGCAGAGGGAGAGAGAGAGAAAGGTGTTGCAATACATAACGAACTAATAAATTCCAAGGATAAGTACCGAGCACCATTCCAGCAACTTACAGAGCAGCTTGGTGTTGCAATGACTGCAAGAAATATTGAATTATTAACAAAGCCTGCTCTTATGTCTTAGATTGTAGAAATAGGGTGGTGATAAGCCTTCATATCTGCAGTGGTAGATAATTCTGCCATAACTGACAGTATGTGCTTGAGTGGGTGAGTGCGAAATAAATAAATAATAAATGCTTCTCAAAATGAACCTTCAGCAAGCTTATAGTCTCCAAAGGGGGGAGACATTCTCCAATGGGGAGGAAGCTCACTAACATATAACTCCTGGTCAGATACCGGTATTTCGAAACCTGATTGTTTTTCCTCAGTGACCGCGGAAAGTGGTAATTGACTCCTCTGCCTGTTCGGTTTTAGAAGAATGCTATCCCAGGAAACACACACACACACACACACACACACACACACACACACACACACACACACACACACACACACACACCATATATATATATATATATATATATAATGCTGAACAATTAAGTAGTGGGGGAAAACAACAAGTGTAGGTTAACAATTCTTCCATCATTATAGCAATGATTTGGCAAAGATTTGAAAAAAAAAGAAAAGAAAACATATTATAAAAATGAAAACCCTTCGCTAGCCGCACGACGGAACCTCGCAATCCCTCTCGAAGACAGATCTATATGTATCGCCTGCTCCTAGGCCTTTCGCCCGCTGGATCGGAACTCATCAGGGAGACACGGCTGATTATGTCTGTGCTCTTGGCGTCAAATAGAGACACACCACAGTCCGTAATTTTGTGGTGTTCTCACCACCAAAGGGTTCAAAGAAGAATCCAACAGCACACCCAAAACAGCCAATGAAAGTTAGTAGAATAAATAAAACGGAAGTGTGGAGAGGTAAAACGTTGCTGAAAAAAACATTATGCAAACAGCATAAAATGTAGGGGACTATCTTTGAGCCTAGGCATATATACATCTCTCTCTCTCTCTCTCTCTCTCTCTCTCTCTCTCTCTCTCTCTCTCTCTCTATATATATATATATATATGTGTGTGTGTGTGTGTGTGTGTGTGTGTGTGTGTGTGTGTGTGTGTGTGTGTGTGTGTGTGTTTTCGTGCAGTGACGGCAAACAGATCATGGGGGGTGTTTAGCTGGTTTTGATCTTCGGTAATATTGCTTCAATATCGCGAAAATATTCGAGTGCGTAAACGTTCGTATTCATGCCAATTGTTTTCTCCTTCATCATCACACTTCACCTAAAGTATTCAACATTCGTTTTTGTTCTCTTGTAGAATGGAAAGGACCACAAGGAACAGTGCGAGGAGGCAGAAAGAGAGGAAGACAGATGGGGGGACAAAACATCAGTGAATGGATTGGCCTCACACTCAACAACTGCCTAAGAGCGTCTGAGAACTGAACTGGGAGGAGTGGAGGAAGCTGGTTGCAAAGTCTGAAGTGGCGCCCCAACGGTCTTCAAGACTCCGGGATAGGTGATAGGTGATTTGTTTTCTCTCTCCCCCCCCTCTCTCTCTCTCTTTTTCTCTCCCCCCCCCCCCTCTCTCTCTCTCTCTCTCTCTCTCTCTCTCTCTCTCTCTCAAATGAAAAGAATTGTAAATCGTTCTGTAGCTATGTTCATTTTTAAAGCACTAAAAGGAAGAGAGGAAATGTTATCATTTTACACAAAAGTGCCAGAATAATTTCAGGAAGAAAGTTTTGTTATGCAAATATTTTCTTTCATAATTTTCAGTATATGCGCTGAGCGCGTGTGTGTTCTACTTTTTTTTTTGATGATGGGTCGGTGGCCTTTGCAATTAAAAACTATTTGAGTTTGAGTTTGAGTTTAAGTCTGTCTGTCTGTCTGTCTGTCTGTCTGTCTGTCTGTCTGTCTGTCTGTCTGTCTCTCTCGTCTCTCTCTCTCTCTCTCTCTCTCTCTCTCTCTTTTTCCAATGTTCCTTCTTTTCAGATATTCGCCAAAAATATTCATTTTTCAATATGACCCATATTGAGCGCACAGTAAGTGATATAATAAATTTTTTGCAACAAATAAAGATACAACTATAGTTGCCCTTGCGAAGTATTTAACTGAAGCTACCAATGCAAGAAGAAAGAAAATCGAACTTAATGACAACAGTACTGTAATCGATTTTTCCTTGTTCTGTCTTAGTATGTTCTTTTGTCATAAGTGGATGGCTATGTAGTCTCAGTGTGTGTGTGTGTGTGTGTGTGTGTGTGTGTGTGTGTGTGTGTGTGTGTGTGTGTGTGTGTGTGTGTGTGTGTGTGTGTGTGTGTGTGTGTGTGTGTGTGTGTGTGTGTGTGTGTGTGTGTGTGTACATGGGCCTGTGTGCATTTGAAACAGCGAGGAGGGGAGTGGAGAAGGGTGAGGGGGGAGTGGGCGGTCTGGCGGTAGGGGATCCGTCGGATTAGAGGGTGAGATTGGGAGAAAGGAGGAATGGAAGAATGTGAGCTTGTGTTTACTGTTTATGTTTATTCGTGCAAGGTGAGAGAAGAGAACGGGAACTGTGTTTTGGAACTGAAGGGGCGGGAACGGTAGCGTAGGAAAGGATGTTCTAAACGAAAGTCTCCTAATCGGATTTGATCGTTCACATGTGAGTTATGTTATAAATATCTGTGCCATCCTAACAATGTGAGCGATACGTATTCCCATTATGTCCTGATAGTTTTGTCAATTTAATCATTACTTATTATCCTTATACCTTAAGGATACAATGTATTGTCCTTATACTTTAATGACGTAATGTGTCAAAAAGTCGTATGTGTACCGCCCCCCCCCCCCCCCCCCCCCCCCCCCCCCCCCCTGCCTTAGTGGCCATGTAGCTGAAGGCAATAACTCGTCAAAGCGTCTCTTTCTCTCTCTCTCTCTCTCTCTCTCTCTCTCTCTCTCTCTCTCTCTCTCTCTCTCTCTCTCTCTCTCTCCTTTCTTTCATGTACTTTGTTTGATTTGCTTCTTACTATATATGGATGTATTTTTTCCTTGCCCAGAGGTTGGATGTAAAAAAAAGTATTCATACTTTGTCCACTACCCTCTTAAAATAAAATTCGTTTGTTCGTTCGTGCTCTCTCTGTGTCGAAATGTTCTTTGGGTTTATTTCTGGCAATACTAATCACTAAAGTGGCTTTAATCCGCAACACTGGACAGGATGATTTCACATGGACATGAAAATATGTGTGTGTTGAACATACGTATATGCGTGCGGTCCTTCGTTTTTCTCACCATGTATATGTGCTCTCTCTCTCTCTCTCTCTCTCTCTCTCTCTCTGTATATTTCTGTCTCTGTCTGTCTCTTTGTCTGTCTGTCTGCGTGCGTGTGTGCGTGTACACCACGTGTCTGGGGTCATGAGCGTGCTTGTTTGTGTGTTTCTTGATATTTGCATTTCCTCTCTCTTCACCTGAAGCAAAAAACCCAAGTTACCGGTTAATCAGCAAACACCGGAAGCAAGGCGTTGCTGTTGCAGGAAATACAGCCCTGTAAGAAGCCTGTGGCTTGAAGGCGATGCATCAGAACAGCCCTTTCACCAGAACACTCTCTCTTACTTACCGAGAACAGCAGTCCATGTATCAGACACTTCACCAGAACACTCTCCCTTACTTACCGAGAACAACAGTCCATGTATCAGACACTCCACCAGAACACTCTCCCTTTCTTACCAAGAACAGCAGTCCATGTATCAGACAACCCTCTAACAAAAGAACGGCCCCTATTCCAGAAATGCGCTGACACCATAGCAGCCCATACACCAGAATAGACCCCATTGAACAGTGTAGACCCCAATGCTAAAACAGAAGCCTCAACCACAATATTCCTATTGCCAGAGCGGTCCCCTATTTCAGAACAGCTTCTACACATGGGTAGTTTCCTACACCAGAAAAAGCCATATACCAGAATTGTATTTACACCAGGTGAGTCTTTACACCAGAATAGTTTCTACACCAAAACAGCTCCTAAATCAGTACAACCCTCACAACAGAATAGTTCCTATTCCACAACAGTCCAAGGAATGTTACCACACAAAAACAGCCCCTACGCCAGATTATTTCCTGTTCTAGATAAGACCCCACGCCATGCCCCAGAATAATCTTATCACCAGAACAGCCCCATCACAAGAATAGCACCCCCATCCCACCCCCTCCTTCCGCCTAGGGCAGACCAGCCCCAGCTCAGACATCAGAACTACTCCTTTATCAGAATGTCACTACACCAAAATGACCTAAATCAAAACAGGACTTGTACCAAATTACAGAACTTACACCAGATTAGCTCTTACAACAGAATAACCCCTTTACCGGAAGAGCCTTTACGCACCAGAACAGTCACTACAACAGAACGGATTTTGTTCCGGAAAACCCCGTACACAGATGGGCCCTTATACCAGAATAGCCCTTACATTAGCATAATCCTTAGACGAGAATAGCCCTTGTACCTGTATAGCCCTCTACACCAGAGTAACCCCTACATTAGAATAGCTTTCTACACTAGAAAAGTGCTACACAGAAGTGCCCGTGCACCACAAGCCTTCACTGAAGGGGCCCTTACCCCAGAACAGGTGTCCAGGTACAATAGTCTTTACGTCAGATGAGCTCTGAGATCACAATACCCCTTGTGCCGAAAGAGTCCTCCACACCAGAATAGCCCCTATCACCAGTACAGTGTGTGTGTGTGTGTGTGTGTGTGTGTGTGTGTGTGTGTGTGTGTGTGTGTGTGTGTGCGTGCGTGCGTGCGTGCGTGCGTGCGTGCGTGTGTGTGTGTGTGTGTGTGTGTGTGTGTGTGTGTGTGTGTGTGTGTGTGTGTGCTTGCGCTCTCTCTCTCTCTCTCTCTCTCTCTCTCTCTCTCTCTCTCTCTCTCTCTCTCTCTCTCTCTCTCTTTTCCCTTCTCTCTGTCTGTCTGTCTCTCTATCTCTCTCTCTTTCACACACACACACACACACACACACACACACACACACACACACACACACACACACACACACACACACACACACACAAAAACGCACCCTCCCCATCCACCACACACACACATATACCCGCGCAGCAGACTATTGCTGTGCGACAGAACACAGGCGAGGGAACACCGTCCCTATAGATATTGATGCTATTCTTCCTCTCTTTCTCTGGGGCATTTATGACAGATTTCCTGGATGTAGTGCGAATGACATGAACAAACATAAAAACCTTACACGGGCCGCAAGAAAAACAAAAGGACTCCACGAAACGTTTTCACAAGGGAAGATGTTTTGTTACGTTGGAAAATACCTCAAATATTTTGAACCTTGACAGCCGACTGTTTTGGATTAGACATGAAACTGATCATCGAATTTTTTTCCCGCATTTTTCTCACACCGTGGGTGTTTAGGGGATAAGGAAGAAGGAGTGGGGTGGGAAAGAGGGTGGGGTGCGTGGGGAAAGGGTGCATGTGAGGGGGAGAGGGGGTGGGGGATGTCGATCGTGACGACCGTTTTTTCAGTTGCATACTCAACCCACCATCCCAAAACCTTCCAAGGAAAAAAAAAAAAGGTTTAAATTGGACGTTGTGGTGATCATGATACTGGCAATGCTAGCGAGTACAAGGAGATGTAGAACTCTTTCTGGTCATAGTTTAGTAATTAAAAAGAAATCATTTGAGTTCCACAGGTCTTACTGCCTGTGACTGTATTCCTTCATTTTTGCTTCAGTCTATCTGCTTGCTGCTGTAACTTCTCTTTGACTTTCAATGTCTCTCTTTATCTGTCTGTTTGTCTGTCTGATTTTCTGTCCGTCTTTGTCTCTGTCTGTCTGTCTGTCTGTCTGTCTCTTCTCTCTCTCTCTCTCTCTCTCTCTCTCTCTCTCTCTCTCTCTCTCTCTCTCCCTTCTTCCCTGTGTGTGTGTGTGTGTGTGCGTGCGTGCGTGCGTGCGCGTGCGTGCGTGCGTGCGTGCGTGCGTGCGTGCGTGCGTGCGTGCGTGCGTGCGTGCGTGCGTGTGTGTGTGTGTGTGTGTGTGTGTGTGTGTGTGTGTGTGTGTGTGTGTATCTGCGTGTGTGCGCGCGCGTGCGCGCGTTCGCGAGCGTTCGTGCGCCACTTATTTGATTTGTTTTTTCCTAGTTACTGCCTGATTTATTTCGTTTGAGCCACAACTGTCATGAAATGCATATTTTGGGGGTAACGACCTGTTGTGTGGAAACAAGTAATTCTGTTTCAATTGCTGCTTTATTCGGCTATTCAGATTCGCTTGTTTGATTCGCGACAAAATTATTTATAGCCCAGCCGACCGCAGAGGGCCATATCAGGCTGTCACCACGTTGAAGTTAACCCACAAGTCATTCATTCATAAAACCCTCGAAAATTCACCTGCTAAAAACACACCGGAAATTTTGTTAGAAGTCTTTCTTCCGTAAAATCTTAGATCAGATGAAAAAATGTTAATCTCTTTCAGAATTTCAAAGATAACATCAGGGAAATTTTAATTACCCAGACCAAATAACCTGGTAGAAAATGCAAGAGAATATCTGATCTT
>JADBJO010000715.1:195000-207500 GCA_016801955.1 Conus betulinus | reverse complement strand
GACACGACTCTCGGATCCGCTGCGACACATCATCAGGATCCCCAAGAACTGTAATCAGCGTAGGCAGACTGTAGTGTGTAGACGTTCACTGTGACTCAAACCAAGAAAAGGCAACGGGAAATGGTGATTGCAGACTATAGTGTGTAGACGTTCTCTGTGACTCAAAGCAAGAAAAGGCAACGGGAAATGTTGATGCAGACTATAGTGTGTAGACGTTCACTGTGACTCAAAGCAAGAAAAGGCAACGGGAAATGGGATGCAGACTATAGTGTGTAGATTCTCTGTGACAATGCAAGAAAAGAAGGGGAAAAGAGCTGACAACCTGAAGAAAAGAGCTGCGACTCCGGAGTGGCTATGAAACCTGCAGTTGATACTTCTCAGCTGGTCCCATGGCGTGTGTGATTTGCTAGTCAAGATCCCACGAGGCAAGTCTGTTTACAATAGATCGTTCTTCCATATGTCGTAAGGAAGAACGATCGATTGTAAATAGACTTGCCCCGTGAGCATCTTCAATATGAAAATAATGATCTTTTATAGGTAGACTTTCGTTTGATTCCTCAGAGTGTAGAAGAAAACGTCCTTGCAGACACTTGTCAGCTGATATCTTGAAATGTGGAATGCAGGACGTTTTGTAGACAGCCTCGCAGTTGGTACCTTGTAACATAGACGTAACGATGTGTTCAACATAGACTTGGGTGTAAAATGGCTTACCAGTTGGTACCCTTAATCGTGAGTGTGGAAATAAGTATCTGTGTTAAATAGTTTGCAAGTATGAAAGTGTAGATCTGTGGTAGATACACTTGGCAGTTGGCACCTGTAAGTGCGGAGTGGCGATCTCTTGTCTTCTACAGAAGATCTTCACACCATACTCAAGGTATCAGCCTCTTTACCTAGAGGCAGTGTTCCAGGGAAGTACCGGCTGTCTGCATACATATAATACATATGTGCTACTTTGCCGGCAACACTGACTCGTTTTTTCTTATCTCTTGGAGCGCTCGTTCTTTCGGACATGGCTATTGCTTTTTATTGAACAGCTGTTTCTTTAGTTTGTTCAAAAGAATCCTCCTACATTCTCATTTCTTTCATTATTTTACTGGTTGTGGGAAAAATGGGGAGACAGACAATTACTTCATCCTGTCATTGCATACAAACAATAATGTGAGATCGTAGCTATTGTTTAGAATATTGTCGAAAGGGCTATGAACATTTTTTTCTTCTCAAATATTTTCTTGATTTATTTTCATAGAAAAAAAAAAGAACTATACTAACGGTTTGTTGTATATTCAGAAACCGAGGTTCTGAGTTTTTAATAGATTGCCTTGAAAGTACACGGGGTTTTCTATGGGCGCACGTGGCTATCATCAACAATCAGTGCAGTGGAAGCGGTCCCCCGTGTTATCCAACTGCTGGTCGCATTGAGCTCAGGCTGTTACGCGTTACATTAGACGGGCTTCCATGCATCAGCGGGAGGTTCCCACGAACTTTCATGATAAATCTTTTTCCACAGTTTTCAGTTACAGGTTCTGTAGAGAACTCACAGCCCCCTTCCCCAGTCTGACCTGGGTCTTCCTGACAATGTTGTTTGGAAGATCAGCGTGAGGCCTGATTGAAGAACAGTGTGTGAAGCAACAGTCTGCCGACATCCTCTTCTCCACTTTGAATCGGCTGTCAGACATGCAGATCCCCGCTGATCATTTGTATGTACTCTCATACAATATGTATAGTTTTTGGATCAATATTAAAGGAAGAGCGCGCCCGCGCGCGTGTTTGTGTGTGTGTGTGTGTGTGTGTGTGTGTGTGTGTGTGTGTGTGTGTGTGTGTGCGTGCGTGCGTGCGTGCGCGTGCGTGCGTGCGTGCGTGCGTGCGTGTGTGTGCGTGTGTGTGTGTGTGTGTGCACGCGCGCGTGTGTGTGTTTGTGTGCATGTGTGTGTGTGTGTGTGTGTGTGTGTGTGTGTGTGTGTGTGTGTGTGTGTGTGTGCTTTTGTGGTTACACACGAGCGTTTGTGAATGGATGAGAACAGTAATATTGATGTCAACGACAATGACGATGGGAGTGAAGATTTTGACAGCACACACACACACACACACACACACACACACACACACACACACACACACAGATACACACACACACACACACACACACACACACACACACACACACACACACCACACACACACACAGAGTTCCACAATGGCATGAAGTCTCCCTCCCACCGAGGCTATCCAGTAGAGCCAGACGGGAATTAAATTACGGGGAGTAACCGCATCAGACGTGGCGTCTAGGTGAGCTCCCTTGGTGAGGCCCGCGTGAATAATTGATAATCCCCTATTTCGTTTCCGTCATTTCGGGAATGAATGAACAGAGCCTAAAAGTATCCAGAAAAAAAAAAAAATGGAGGGACACATTTCTAGAAGAGTTTCGCCGGCATTCCAAGAGTATCAGTATTTGCGATATTTTCGGTGACCAATCAGAGAACGCAACTGTTTGTAGTACATGAGAAAGAAAATAGTGGTGGTAGATAATTCGAACGGTTTTCTTGTCCTTACAGATGCCATTTACGTTGAGTGTATCGATGATAAAATAGAGTTGAAATAGACATAATCTGAATCGGAGACTAGATTGTTTAAACTTTTTTTTCTTGTTTTATCTCTAACAATTTTCATATCAGTGTGTGTCGTGTGTGATATTCGCGATGAAGCTGTCTAGGCCAATGATCTGATATATTCTGCTCCTGCTGCTGTTTAAGAAACGAGGACGGTTTCATTGGCCGATTCCAAGCGCTTACAGGGCTGCATTCTTTCACAGATTCTTTTCGCTATGGCAGTTGACCGTTTTAAAAAACAGCAATTCCCAACAAAGACATCGACTGGTATGAAGGACGTAAGCTGTCGGACCTCGACTATGCCGAGGGTATTGCAGCGGTGTCTGACACTCCGGAACATCTGCAAAAATCTATCGGTGAAAATGCCAGAGGGCACGACCTGTCCATCAGAGGAAAGCAGACGAAGAAGAGCTTGAAGTCAGGCGGTCATTACCCACAAAGTGATGTCTTCATAGGACATCATAAGATCGGTGTCATCAAAGATTTCACGTCTCTGGGAAATCCATCACCAACCACGATGACATGATCAGTGACCTGGATTTTAGAACTGCAAAACTCTCAGCAGCGTTTAAGCGGCTCGGCAAAATCTGTTTGAACAACAAACAACAAAAATGCTCCTTGTAGTCCAAGCTTTCTGTATAGCTGCGAAAAATGGCACCTGAAAGATGCCGGAAAGGAAAAGCTTGAGAACGTTGATAAAACTCTTAGAATGAGCCCAAGGCATAATGTGGAGCGACTTCGTCATCGATGAAGTCAGAAAAAGCCCAAATCAAAGGCCAGTCCTCCACAACAAACGAAAGGCTTCTGAATGGGCGGGCCAGACCACTCAACTGCCAAATCATGCACAGGAGCTGTAGCGAATGGGCAGGCCAGACCACTCAACTGCCAAATTATGCACAGAGCTGTAGTGAATGGGCAGGCCAGACCACTCAACTGCCAAATCATGCACAGGAGCTGTAGTGAATGGGCAGGCCAGACCACTCAACTGCCAAATCATGCACAGATGCTGCAGCGAATGGGCAGGCCAGACCATTCAACTGCCAAATCATGCACAGATGCTGTAGCGAATGGGCAGGCCAGACCACTCAACTGCCAAATCATGCACAGAAGCTGTAGTGAATGGGCAGGCTAGACCACTCAACTTCAAATCATGCACAGGAACTGTAGTGATGTCCGAATACTGACCGCAGACTACCATTATCTTTAATCCGTGATCGCAAACCGAGTCCGTCGGATAGTGATGACCGCCTCATGAATGGGAGGACTGTGCGATTCATCAGTATTGGTAAACTTCCTCCTGATCGTAGCCCGAAACATGCGAATTTTACCTGTTGTTCCATGCGACCTAATTTGCGGGGGCATTCTTTGAGTAAGAATATAAGTGTAGGAAAGAAAAATGAAATGGGATACCAAATATTTTGTGTATTTCAGTAGGCTTAGTTGAGGGGTACCCATAACTAATGCCGTGTTTATTAAAAAAAAATTCGCAGAGCCACTCAAGTATAATCGAGTTCCCGTTTTATGGTGTCTTGCTGACTGCGGAGGCATTCTCAGGGTCTGAATTAAGCTATGTGGAAAACAAGATCTGTCACGCCTGTGACACGTAGGTACTCGAGGAACAATTGTCTTAAACGAGATAAGCGGGTAACATGATATGTTTCTGCACTTTCTGTATGACTAACTTTTGTCCGGAATAGGTTTCAAAACAATTTCAGGTATGCTTTCATTTCACGATTTACCTGTGTAGGTTGAGAAAGTATGTTTACAGACATTAATTTTGTGAGCCAGTAAACGGCACTGGTGGATGACACGTGACCACACGTTGACATGTGACATTGCTTGAAGATCAAATTGCATACAAGAACTGAACTGGCCCACATGGAAATCTGACCCTTGTTACAGATTCACTTCTGACTGCCATTTATTCTGAGGCCATTCGATTCGTGCATCGACAGAACGATAGAGGGTTGAAAGAAACAAGAACAAAACACAAGAAAAAAGGCAGTTGAATCTCACCAACAAAGCGATTTCCTGACCAATCGGGAGTGCTACAGAACAACTCCAATCTGGCATTCTGTCGCAGACATCTTATTGGGCAAGATGCTTTACAACAAAGCACTGCGAAATATCCGTTGGTTTGAATTCGTTGTCATTCTTTTTTTTTTTTTTCTTTTTTTTTTTTTTTTTTTAGAAAGCAAGTTTTTTCTTTGGAAACATTGTCGTGCGACATGTGTTGGTCATAAGGTAAATATATGAATTTTTACAGGCAAGGGATGCAACGTGTGTGTGTGTGTGTGTGTGTGTGTGTGTGTGTGTGTGTGTGTGTGTGTGTGTGTACTTGATGTAAACATTCTGAATGAGATTTGAAATGCCAGAAAAGGACCAACCAAAAACACTTTTGGGACTTGTACTATACAGGCAAATTTTGTTCCATCTTACTGGCTTATCAGCGCCAAGATGGAAGGATGGCAGACTTTTCACTCACCGAAAAAGCTTGTATGGAATATCTTCTCAAGCCTCGGCGATTCCCTTCCGTTAACTGTATGTAAATCCATCAAATCAAATATAGATCAGCATATCTGTCTTCCAGATTTTGTTTGTTAGTTTGTTTTTAATGGATAAACGATATTCACACCGTCATAACATATTGAATTATGAAAACCGTACAGGTGTCAAGTATTTGCGTCTATCTCAGTAGGAACCAAACAACAAACAAACAGACACAAACAAACTAACAAACAAATGAAAAAAAAAAGGTTCATCAAGTTTGTCCTTCACAAACATTAATCTCTCTCTCTCTCTCTCTCTCTCTCTCTCTCTCTCTCTCTCTCTCTCTCTCTCTCTCTCTCTCACCCATGCCCTCACTCTCTATCGCTCCACCAGACAGGAACATCACTCCTGTGTGATGAGCTCCCAAGCGAAAGGCCGTAGTGAAGGATAGCATATAGGGGCGGAAGGGACGGAGGGGCGGAGTCGGTAGGGGCTCGGGGGATGGGCGGGGGGGGGGGGGGGGGGGGGGATAGCGGGTAATTCGTGACCTATCTGTCAAAAGACATTGATTCTCACGGCACAAAAAGCGACCGGACAGAGCTGTCTGTTGTCGCATCCCCCCTGGAGGAAGAAGAAAAACTCCCAGCGTTATAGGAAGTGATATGACAGGGGCTCGGCTGCGGTCTCCATTCATCTGTAAACGATGAGGCGTGCTGTTCATGCCTTTTTCTCCTGTTTGTCTGGCCAGGGACGTCTTTTATTCCTTCCTTGTGATTGGGAGGCTGTAACCATGTTGGTGCTAAACATTTTATTGAGAAAATGTAGAAAGAAATCTCCGAAAGAAGATGAGAAAGAAGAGGGTGCAAAGGAGACTAAGGCATGACGAGTGAAAACGACAACTGAAAGAGAAGAAAGACGTGAGAAAGAGAGAACACGACAAGGATAAGAAAGCCGAAAAAAAAGGAAGAAAGAAGTGGAGAATAACCAGAAGAGGAGCGTGTCGAGAAAGAACACACAGGAGAATGACGTGGTGATCAAGGAAAAGGTTGGAAGAGTGACGAGGAGGAGTAAAGGAGGAAAATGACGTAAAAGTTGAGAATGAAACGTGGAGAACGTTGCAGGAGACAACAAAGGGGAACAGTAAGGCTTGAAGAACGAAGCACACTAAGAGGATCAGAATGGCGGGGATATGGAAAAACAATCCCTCGTTAAAGAAGAAGAAGAAGAGAAGAAGAAGAAGAAGAAGGGATGAAGGGTCAGGAGGACGACTCACAGGAGAAGAATGACGTGGAGATGAAGGACAAGAATGACGTGGAACAGGAGAAGGCGTGGAGGCTGAAGAGCGACACTAGGAGGAGAAGAATGACTGGGAAATGGAGAAGAGTGAGATGAACTGGCAGCATGATAGGAAAGGAGGAGGAGAGAAATGCGAAGAAACGACAAAAAAAGAGGATGATTAGACAAAGGAAGAGCGGGAAAAGGGAACACAAAGGTTGAAACTATGGAGAACATTGATAACAGTTCTCTCTCTCTCTCTCTCTCTCTCTCTGTGCAAGACGGAGAGAGAGAGAGAGAGAGAGAGAGAGAGAGAGTGTAAGGAAGCACGCTACCGCCAGTGAACAAACATGGTGTTTTAAAGAACCTCGCATACGTTCCGAACATTATTACACCTTCCCCCGCCCAACGACCTCTCACATCAAACCTAGTACTACTATCCTGTCTCCTTGCAACCCGTCACTCAAAAACTCAACACACACACACACACACACACACACACACACACACACACACACACACACACACACACACGTCTGGCAGCTCCCCTTCATTCATCATCACCTTCATTACTGTTGTCACTCCTTCCTTACGTTTCCTCCAGTACTGTTTCCTTTGCCCGCTGCTGGCCCCCCTCGAGTGAGTTCCTTTCTCGCTATTACGAGACCTTTCAGTGTGTGGACAAGATCCCTGGGGGGGGGGGGGGGGGGGGGGGGGGGGGGGGGGGGGGGGAGGGGTGAGGAGGGTGAGGTCGGTGTGAGTGGCGGTGGAGGGAGGAATAATGCGGGAAAAGCAGGAACCGTGTGGCCACAAGCCCCATTGAGCTATCACCGGTGCTATTTGCGTTGCGGAATGGACTTTCCGGATGGGGGAGAAGGGAGAGGGAGTGGCAGGGAAGGCGGTGAAGAGGAATAGCGGGGAGGGGGGGGGGGGAGGGGGGGGGGGTGGACGTGGGGGGACGTAGATCAAGTCGCATGATTTGGGGCTGGGGCATGGATGTTGATTCTAGTTCTTGTAGAGACTTGGTGGCCAGTCAAACCTTTTTCTCGTTGTTATTGCTTCTTCGTTGTTACGATTTTTGGGGGCTTCTTCTTCGTTGGTGTCGTCGTCGTCGTCGTCGTTTTGTAGCCGTTATTGTTGTCGACATATACGTTTCCTTTTTCTCTCTTTGTTTTTCTTCTTCTGTTTGCTTTTCTTCTTCTACTGCGTCTTGCTCTTTTCCGACTTGTGCTATGCAATTAGTTTTCTCCTCTCTTCTTCTTCATCGTATTGGTCTTCACTGGCTGTTGTTTTCATACTCGGCTTCTCCGCTTCTTCTTCGTCTCATTCTTGTCTGGCTGATGTTATTTTTGTCTCTTTTTCTTGTTCTTGTTCTTGTTCTTGTTTCTTCTTCTTCTTCTTTCCGTTATTTAATGGCTTTTCTACTTCTTCTCCTTCCTCTCTGACTGCTGGTATTATTGGCTTTTCTGTTTCTTCTCCTGCTTCTCTGGCTTCTGTCATTATTGGCTTTTCTCCTTCTTCGTTTCTGGCGACTGTTATTATCAGCTTTTCTGTCGTCTTCGTCTTCTCAAATTGCTGTTGTTATTGGTTTTTATCCTTCGTTGTTTTCTATTCTGCAGCGGCCGCTGTTATTGGTTTTTCTCTCATTCTTCGCCTTTTTTGTCTCTCTGCTGCTGCTGCTATTTGTATGTCTTCTACAATTATTACTTCTATTGCTGCTGCTACTGATGCTGCTGCTACTACCACCACCACTACTACTACTATTACTACTACTACTGCTGCTGCTGCTGCTGCTACCACTATACCACCACTATCGCTACTACCACCATTATTACGACTGCGATCACTACTTCAACCACCACCACCACCATCACCACCACCACCACCACCACCACCACCACCACCACCACCACTACTACTACTACTACTACTACTACTACTACTACTACTACTACTACTACTACTACCACTATTGCTTCTATTATCACCACTACTATCACTTCTTCTCTTCTCCTCCTCTTCCTCTTCCTCATTCTCCAACTATTATTACAACTATTTCTTCTTCTTCTTCTTCTTCTTCTTCTTCTCATCATCGTCGTCGTCACGTTTTACTCCCGCTGCTGTTAATATTGGCTTGTCTCCTCCTTTCTCTTGTTCTTCCCCGGCGACCGTTACTATTGACATTTTTTCGTCTTCGTTTTCTTTTTTTCTTCTTCATTTTTCTGCTTCCTTATCGGGTTCTTCTCTGGTTGCTCATAGGCTGTTATTGACTTTCCTCCTTTTTTTTTTCGTTTTATTTTTTCTGCTGCTCGCCGCTGTAATTATTAGCATTTGTCTTCTTTCTTCTTCTTTTTTTTTTTTCCCCCTGACTGATGTTACTGGTTTTTCTCCTTGTTTGTCCTATGCTTCACTGGCTGCTGTTTGTATCGCCTTGGCATCCTTCTCCCTATTCTTCTCAGGTTTGCATCCTTCTCTCTATTCTTCTCTGGCTGTCGTTGATTTTGGCTTTTGTCCTCCTCCTCCGTCTTCATCAGTGTTGTTTTTCTTCAGCAAGGATAAGGACTGATTCAACCTCTTCATCGTCTGTTTGTTTGTTTGTTGTTTTTTTTTCAGCTGCTCTGCTTCTTCTTCTTCGTCCCTTTCTTTTCCTGGCTGTCCCTATTGCTTCTTCTTCGTCGTCACGTTCGTTTCCGGCCACCCTATTGCTTCTTTCTTCGTCGTGACGTTCGTTTCCGGCACCCCTATTGCTTCTCCTTCGTCGTGACGTTCGTTTCCGGCCACCCTATTGCTTCTTCTTCGTCGTGACGTTTGTTTCCGGCACCCTATTGCTTCTTTTCGTCGTGACGTTCGTTTCCGGCCACCCTATTGCTTCTCCTTCGCCGTGACGTTCGTTTCCGGCCACCCTATTGCTTCTCCTTCGCCGTGACGTTCGTTTCCGGCCACCCTATTGCTTCTTCTTCTTCTGCGTCTTGTCTTTATTTTCCGGTTCCCATTAGTTCTTCGTCGTCGTTCAGTTCATTTCTGGATGTCCCTCTGCTTCTTCTTCATTGTCACGTTCTTTTCCGGCTGCCCTTGTTACTGCTTCTTCTTCGTCGTCACGTTCTCTTCTGGTTGCACTTGTCACTGCTTCTTCGTCGTCACGTTCTCTTCTGGTTGCACTTTTTACTGCTTCTTCTTAGCCGTCACGTTCGTTTCCAGCTGTCCTTATTACTGCTGTACTTTTTCTTTTTCTTTTTTCTTTTTCCCTTTTCTTCTTCTCCTCCATCACTTCGTGTTCGTCTTACTTCTCCTTATCTTCTCAATGGATGGAGAAATCGTGATCTAGAGGCATTTGTAAGGTGATGGCATGAGATATATATATATATATATATATATATATATATATATATATATATATATATATATATATATATATATATATATTTGTTAAAAATAGTATGGTAAGAGGAAGTTTTAAAATCAAAAGATATGGAACAGTCTGAGTGGTCAGATATTAAAACTTCCTCTTACCATACTATTTTTAACAGATGTTGCTCCCCAAGGGGTTGAGCACTTTAAGAATTTTATTAGGCGTTTTAGTAGTATTCTTGATATATGTATACATATATATATATATATATATCTTTGCCAAGTCATTATTATAATGATGGAAGAATTGTTCACCTGCGCTTGTTTTCCTCCACTACTTAATTGTTCAGCATTATATTGTTTGGTCAATCAGTGGGTGATTGCATCTCTTAGAAGATCCAAGTAAAGGTTGATCTGCACAATTCTTAGCCGCTGACAATGCTTGGGTTATTGAACAGCAAAGCTGACCACTCAGACTGTTCCATATCTTTTGATCTCCCTTGCATCCTTAAATGGATCCTCAAGCATAGGCTCAAAGATTGTCCGCTACATTTTATACTTACATCATAATGTTTTTAGTTTTCAGCAACTTTTTTCCGCTCCACACTTTCGTTTTGTTTTATTCTACTACTTTCGCTGGCTGTTTTGGCGATGCTGCTGGATTCTTTTTCAAACCCTTGGCTGTCAGAACACCATAGAATTATGGACTGTGGTGTGTCTCTCTATTTGACGCCAAGAGCACAGACACGATCAGCCGTGTCTCCCTGATGAGTCCGATCCAGCGGACAAAAGACCTCGGAGCAGGCGATACGTATAGATCTGCCTTTGAGAGGGACAGCGATGGTTTTCTCATGCAGCTAGTGAAGGGCTTTCATAGTTATGATATACATTTTCCATTTACTTCATCTTCATTTTTTTTTTTCATTAATCTTCTCAATTTCTAATCTTTGCCAGTCATTACTATAATTATGGAAAAATTGTTTACCTGCGCTTGTTTTCCTCCACTACTTAATTGTCTATGTTATATATATACAAATTCATGAACCGTTTCAGAATGGAGACGAGGAATGTAAATATACGCATAATAAATGGTTCCACTTAAAATGCATTCAACGATAGAGACAGATGCCTGGGACTCTAAGTGAAAATGTCCATGAGTAAAATATTACATCGACTCCACTATCCTGATAGGACATACATTGCTAATCTTATTCGTTTTCTGCCCTTTCCCCCCTTCTTTTTTTTTTTGTTTTTATTTTGCACAGATAGTCATTACTATGTATAATTTGTCGAGCAAGGTATGTAAAACGACAGCCCTGAAAGAGTCTTGCGTAGCTGGTGGGTTATGATTACTCAATTCATGTTGTTCATAGCTCAGCTGACCGCAAAAGGCAATGTCAAAGCCATCACCTCGTCACAGCCACTCCCTACACAGATTTGAAAAAAATCAGACGTGTACAAGTCATTAAACAGATTTTCTAAAAAACATGTTGAAATTACTTTACAATCTTTTCGCCCGACGAACATGGAGTCTGCTGTAAAGTGTTTGTCTGGCATCGTGTAAGTCCCAACACTTCATAAGAACATTACGTAGGTCACTTGCACATTGCAGCTTCTTTGCCTTTCGAGAGATGCGAGTGGCTGTAATAGAACAGTGTGACTGGAAGGCGCTCATTAAACGTTAGTAATAAATACTTCCGAGATAGATAAATGCATCCGTGCGTAAGGAGTCCTTGGAATCAAGGAACGGAGACGGTGAGAGTTGACAGCGGGAGAGGATGAGGATGAAGAGCAGAGAGAGGGAGGCATGGTCGTGTGTGCGCAAGCGTGTAGGTGTAAGACACCCACAGAGCAACTTATACGAATTCAAGAACTTCCCGCATCAGTCTGTAATTCTGAATCGATCTTCAGATATCACAGTTACAGCGTGGTGTGCCTTCTGCAGTAGTCTGGTGGAGCTTGAGAGTTGAAGAGAAAATACTCGTGACAATCGACATTACTCTTCACTCTTGTGTTGGCTGGGAAGTGGAAGAATGGAGTACGACGGAAAACAAGCGCAGGGACATAGTTTCTTCTTCTTCTAAGATTGTTAGGAAAAATGACCAAGATCTGAAATGAAATTTGCGAGGAAGTGCACTGGGTGGGAAGACAAGGACGTTGAAGTATGAACGATAAAATTTCGTTCATTGTCAACATATAGGCTTCATCTTATGGTGAGAAGCCGTCTTCTCTTCCCTTTGTCAGAATTCATTGTTCCGGCCTGGCTTTAGCGACTTTTATCTCCTGGACAAACCGTCAATAATCTCGGGATTGTTAGTAACTCGACGAAGGGTCGGATGGAGCCATGTTATCCTGATGCTCTTAAGGATTAGTCCACAGACCACCCACAGCATCAAACAAAGACATGCCACCTGTACATCTCTTACATTCTCAACACCACGGATAGAATTTCACGAAGTATCAGCATCTCAAGCTGGTCACTGAAAAGGAATACTGAAAGAAATAGGAAAGAGAATGCCATAAAGTGCTAAGTATGTAAAAACCAAGTGAAAAAAAAATCCTACAAAAAAAGGGAAAACCTTTGAGCCAGCCTGATGCTTCAGGATGCCAGAAGGCTGCAAGAAAGATCAAAATGTGCCAAACTGTCTGAGTAGCCAGATCCACGTATTAACAACCCAACCACTGTCAGTCTCTACAGCGCTGACAACGGCAGAGAATTGGGGAAAATAACCTGAGTCTGAAGCTTCACTTGTCAATGGTTACTAACAAGATAAGACAGGT
>JADBJO010000715.1:187500-190000 GCA_016801955.1 Conus betulinus | reverse complement strand
AAACAGACTTTAGGAAAGTGAAGAGTATGTGGGTGTGGAGAAAAGGGAGATGGGGGGTGATGATGAGAAAAGACAGGGCAGAGGAGTGGAAGTAAAGGGAAAAGGCTGAAGGAGGAGGGGGTTCTTCTAACGGAGGGAAGGGAAGAAATGGGGCGATACGTAGCCCGGGCACGATTGCCTTCCATCAATTCAAAAGCTTGTCTCTCCCCTCCCCCACCCCCATCCCTGAACGCCCCCTCCCCCCACCCCCATCCCTGAACGCCCCCTCCCCCAGCCCCTCACCCGAATCGATCTGAACACCTTCCTTTCCCCCGTCCACCCGTCGCCTCTTCTGTCATCGTTGTAGAAAGAAAGGAAGCAAAACGAAAGAAAAAAGTCGTGGAATAAAGGCATGGACTCCACTGGGCCATTATTTGTTCATAAACACTGCGGCAAATTGCCTTTGTGCGCCGTATTTATCATCCCTGAAACACTCGTCTCTTTTCTAGGCAGCACGGGAGAGGACGGCTGCTTTGGGAGTGGGGAGTGGGGGGGGGGGGGGGGGGGGGGGGGGGAGGGGAGATGGAAACGGAGGCAGGGGTTGGGAGGTCACGAGGTGGGATGGGGGAATGGGGGGGGGGGGGTGGGGCTTTCTCGGGGGCTAATCTGTCTGATTTCCTTGCCATGCTGGTCAGGGTGGGAAGTGTCTCTCTGTCTTTGACAGGTCTGAGCTGCGGGGAGACAGAAAGATGGAAGGATTGATGGGGCTGAGAGAGAGAGAGAGAGAGAGAGAGAGAGAGAGAGAGAGAGAGAGAGAGGGACAGACAGACAGACAGACAGACAGAGACAGAAAGACAGAGAGAGAGAGAGAGAGAGAGAGAGAGAGAGAGAGAGAGAGAGAGAGAGACAGAGACAGAGATGATTGTGCATCGGTGGCAGCTTGGATCATTTCTATTTTATGTGAGTGAAGCCAACTTAATTTATTTTCATGTTTTCACTTTTTGCTTTGAATTTCAAGCACTTCCCTCCATGTTTAAAGACGTTGTCATGCCTGAACCGGGTGCAAATTTTCGTCGCAATGATCAGCTGCGTTGAAAGCTCTTTCCTTTCGTCCCCGACTGCATCGCATGCATTCATGAGATATTCAGAGTATGATGAACAACCTCTCCCTTCTGTGCTGCTTTCAGCTGTCCTTGTAAATCCCAAAGGAACTAAGATTGATTAATAGCGTAATGCTCACTATCTATGTGAGCACAGAGACTGCGTCAGTGCGTGTCTGGGTGTGGCTGAGCACGTGCGAAGATTAGTGAAAGGAGAGCTAGTAGTGATAATAGGACATACTAAAGCAAAACAAAACAAAAACAAACAAAATCGAGATTAACCTATCGCTCTTGATAACGAACTTTTGAACCTGAAACATCCTAGGAGTAGACACTGACGCTATGGATGCACTGAAACATCTAAGGAGTAGACACTGACACTATGGAAGCATTGAAACATTTTAGGAATAGACACTGACACTATGGAGTAGACACTGACACTATGAGTAGACACTGACACTATGGAGAAAACACTGACACTATGCATGCATTTAAAATTTTGAAAATTTGACAAACTCTAAGTCCGGACGTCAACATGAATCCCACGTCATCGACGACGGCGACTACAACAATAACAGTACTAATAATAAGTATGATGATGATGATGATGATGATGATGATGATGATGATGATGATGATAAATGATAAGAACACAACGCTACAGTCTTGCGAAGAACTAAGACGCAATGCACCAGCTACCGAAATGACGTCACCAATATGTGTGTATCTTACTAGTCATAGAATAGTGCAGTCTATTTTAACAAGTCAATAGACGAACTGGCCCAGAAATGATCATTGTGAGCGAAAACTGAAATGTTTTCCCCCCTGAACAGTCGGTGTATTCACTTTTTATCGCTCTGATTTTTCAGCTACGAGGGCTCCACCGCGTTCCCGATTTCAAGCACGTTTAAGAGTAGATTCCCCCTGAATGTGACGTCACAATAATGGATGGAGGTCATGATGGCACAGGCCAGAGTGCACAGCGTCTGTTCAATGGGCATATTTTACCCCTCACGCTGTCAGAGGCAGGCAAGAGTTTTCAGTAGTGTCGGTCGATAGAGGAATATTGTGTTCCTGGAAACAGCTCTTCCACGGTAAAGTCGGGTTCGCATTTGTACGCAAACCGTGTCGACTTCCATCTCCAATTTGTCGAGGTGTACTGCGTGTGGAGTGATCGCACGTTCCTGGTGTCATCTGTATAAGCTAAGCCTCGTGTTTTCACGTCTTTGTCGGAATTATGGTAGTGACATCACGTTACCTCGCCACGTTATGGCCTCCAGTTACATTCGTTCTGCAACTCGTAAACCTTGATTTGGGATATGATTTAACTAAGAATGATTTGGGAGTTGCAAGTACTGACTTTTTCAAAGTTCGTAGGTGGCGATAGAGGCTAAGCTTTGTTTATTTTAAAATCCTTTTTC
>JADBJO010000715.1:177500-182500 GCA_016801955.1 Conus betulinus | reverse complement strand
ATTCCCATATGCACCAGACATAGTGACGTTTCTGTGACTGGTAGGGAGAACCTTGGAAAGGAAGAAAAAAAAAGAAAACAAACGAAAGGAAAAGCTCACCCAGTGACCCACCCACGCTGTCTTACAGGCAGCACTACCGTTCGTAACCCCTTCCGGAGCCAGTGAAAGCTTTGATACATAGGACATAAAAGGCTTGATGGTAAGCTTCACCGAAGTTATGGGACGGGCGAGTCTGGGAGATTCTTTGTTGAAAATCTGTAGCGGCTGCTGAATGGGGCATTGAGAGAGAGAGAGATGGGTGTGTCTGGTGGGAAGAATCTTTTCCTTTTCTTCATTTTTGCTGAAGTAGAGAAAGTTTCTGTTCTTTCTACTATCATTTATTTCCTATGTTTAACTGGTAGTTGGTTTCACACATCCTTTCGTTCATTCGTGTAATCTTTCTGATTTTGTTTTCTTTTGCTTTAGAAGCGATTTTTTTCCTTTCACAGAAACATTCTGTTTTCACTTGAGGCAATTTCCCATTAAAAACACTTCACCAATTCGCTTTATTCATGTGTAACATAACGGTCACATGAATATTTCCGCCACCAGGTGACACAACTCGTGTCACAGAAATGCATCTGTCGTTCGAAACTGCCTCTTCTGTTCTCTTTGTTTCTTTTGCGTGCGTACGTGTGTGCATTAACTAGATTTGCAAATAACAATTTCTCATCTGTTTCATTCATGTCTCGGAATATCTTGCAATGCACCACCAGGTTTCTTATTGGTACAAAACTTGGGGAAGCAGGCCACTGGACTCCTTAGATTTCCTGTTTTTCTTTCCACCAGTTTCACCTTTCTTCTTTTTAAATAGCTAATTTACATTCCTGGACATGAGTTCAACTCCCTTCCTCAAAAGTTACCCTCCCCTCCTCCCCACTCCCCGAAAAAAAGTTTAGTTGCAAGGAGCGTCACAGTTGATTGTATTCATTTCTCATTAGTTCATAATTCAACAGTTCATGTATTTCACTCTCACAATTCAACAGTCTTATTTAACTGGTTTTTGTCTCTTACATTTCAACAGACGTCTCACTTCACTATGTTTCACTTCTCATAATTGATTAGATTATCTCACTTCCCTGTATTGCACTTCTCATAATTGATTAGATTATCTCACTTCCCTGTGTTTCACTTCTCATAATTGATTAGATTATCTCACTTCCCTGTATTTCACTTCTCATAATTGATTAGATTATCTCACTTCCCTGTATTTCACTTCTCATAATTGATTAGATTATCTCACTTCCCTGTATTTCACTTCTCATAATTGATTAGATTATCTCACTTCCCTGTATTTCACTTCTCATGATTTTCCAGGCTGTCATATCTGACAGTTTTCACCCTTAAGATTTCAATAGACGACCACAGTTCATTGTTTTCACCTCTCATAATTGAACGTATTTTCTGTCTTCATGTCTTTTTATTCGTGGATCGTACACCAGCATCACCTTTGCTTTCTCCCCTTTTTCTCTTTTCTCTTTTTTTCCTCCTTCTCTTCTTGTCATTCACACGGACGGAGGAGCGCCGACAGGCAAGACAAGATGGAAGAGTTCTTAACGATTGTTCTCTCGCCTTCATCTTCTGCCAGACGAGGTTTGTCCGCGCTGGTTGATGAAGAGAATGTCTAGAGATCACAGACACGGAGCTCATGTGTTGAAGATGATTGCCAGGTCTAATCAGACTTCGCTTGACCATTACTTTTCCTTTTTGTCTCATACTTTCTTTTTCCGCTTTCTTTTTTTTTTAATTTTCTTTCTTTTGTTCTTCATCATTCCCTTTCCTTTTCTTTCCTTTCTTGCTTTCTTTTCTCATAACCTACATTTTTCAGGAGGACGGACGAGCGTAGATGTCACACTAGGATTCACCTGTGTCAGTAGACGATTCAGATATCAAGCATTCATCAGTGAAAATCGGATGTGAGATGCGCTCGCTTGTCAAGACGGAGAGAGAGCGAGGGATTCGGATGTTAATTATATATAATGATGTAGTAAACTTTACCCTTTATATGTTTTTCATATAAATGATGTAGGTGGGATCTTTGTAAGGTTGAAATTCATACTTTTTGTACTGAGTCACATTCACTTGCATGCAAAACAAGTCGTGAATATTGTCTGAATGTACAGTCTGTGGATAAAATAAAAGACATTAGCAAACAACCCCTTTGTTACAAGGGTGCAGAAACAGTATTGAAGTATAAAACATGAAGTATTATCTACTACACGTCGATAGAGCGACAGGAGCACAAATCAGAGCGAGAGTTTACTAGATTGAGGAAGGTGAAAGAAATACAAAATATTTTTGCAATCTAGAAAGGGCTAGTAGAAAGAAGAAGGTAATAACGAGACTAACTAAAGATTCAGGATGAGATATCTACAGATCAGACACAAATATGGAAGGACATGTGTCATTCTCCACGATGTGTTAAAATCCAGAAATTGTAGATAAAATTTAGGATAACGTTAATTACCAATGATGTAATTGATGCGTTCTTTCCATATTCCATTCCTCCCCCTTCTCTCTCTCTCTCTCCCTTTCTCTCTCTCTCTTCTCTCTCTGTCTCTGTGTGTGCTTCCTCTCCTGTCCCCATTCGCCTCCCTTTCCTTCATACCAGCATAAAAGGTAAAGGGTAGAGACTACTGAAGACGTTCTTCGAGGTTTTTTCTATGGCCTTCATCCTCTGCCCGACAATATCTTTCAATGCTAGTTGATACAGAGAATGTCTGGACATCACAGACTCGCAGCGCTTGTCCTGAAGATGTTCACGAGTCTCGTCACACCTCACCCAGTTACTGCTGTTCTTTTTCTTTCCCTTTGTTCTCTTTCTCTGTCTCTGTCTCTGTCTCTCTCTGTCTCCTCTCTCTCTCTCTCTCTCTCTCTCTCTCTCTCTCTCTCTTTCTTTCTTTCTTCTTTCTTTCTGTCTTATATATTGGATTATGAAGAGAAAGCTGGCGATGGTAACATCCCAAAGACTAACCAATGAACCTTGCACGTGTGCGTGTGGTGGGATCCTGTAGGAAGTTAAATAGTAAACGCTTCAAGGGTAAGGTGTAAAGTCAGTGACTGCAGGCAGAGTTGAAAGTTGGAAGAAGACTTCAAGCAATACGTTTGTTCCATTCGCTTTGAGCTCAGATTTTTCTCCGTGTTGTTTGTGCACTGATGAATGGGGTGGAGGATGAGGAATACTGGGGCAGTTACGTAAAGGCAGAATGACTAAACAAGTGGAGCAAACAGAGTTCTCCAGTCAGATGGGGGAGAGAGAAGAGGACGTTAGAACAAAGCTGTTAAATCTCTCAACGACAGGATGTGGCATGCACAGAATTCTGTCTTGTGAAAAGAAGCATTTGCTGGGCCTGTTGTCAGTCCACTTTCGTTTCCTGAGTGAGACTGTTCAGCAGCTCCAGCAGTGATGGTCTCCCTACCATATCCAGCAGAACCATATTACTTGGTACCTTTGTGCCATTCTCTCACCGCCAGTGGTCTTTCCTCGTTGTTGCTGTTGTTGTTATTGTTGTTTCTTCTTCTTTCTTCTTCTTCTTCTTCTTCTTCTTCTCCTCCTCCTCCTCCTCCTCTCTCCTCCTCCTCTTCTTCTTCTTCTTCTTCCTCCTCCTCCTCCTCTTCCTCCTCCTCCTCCTCCTCCTCTCCTCCTCCTCATTCTTCTTCTTGTTCTTCTTCTTGTTCTTGTTCTTCTTGTTCTTCTTGTTCTTGTTCTTCTTCTTCTTCTTCCGTGTTTTTTTTTTTTTTTTTGCATTACTCTCGCTTTTGTGGCACAGATTACCATTTTTCCTTTCTCATTGTCTTTACCTTCTTTTCTTTAAAACAATGCTGATGACTGGTACACACAAAGAAACAAATAGGTGAAAGATATGTTGACACTCAACACAGTACGATACGTATAATTCAATACAATACAACCCAATACAACGCAACACAATACAGTACAACACGATAGTAGTCCGAAGGAAAGAAAAGAAATCAAAAACACAAATGTAGTCTCACCACAAAGAGAAAAAAAAAAAAAACTCCTATACAAAAAAAAACAACAACAACATAACAATAAATGAAATATAACTATCCAAAATCCTGTACAGAAAACAACAACAAAACAGTAAAACACAATATACCGATCTACAAAAACAGATGTAATGAAAACCACTTGGCATTTACTAACCTTCAGCTATTTCTTATGGCTGACAGGATCAAGCCATACTGAAAACGGACAGCCATGCCACTTCGTCATTTAGGACCGGATCAGAGCAAATGATAAACACACAATGATAAACATACTGCTGCCTGTAAAAATGCATCTGAAAATTCCATCAAAACTAAATAAAAACATGGACAGCTTGCATTCACCTCGCACAGGGAGTACAGTGTCACCACCTTGGCGCACCAGATTAAAAAAGAAAGACCCCGACACATTAGAAATTGTAACAAAGTGAATGGAAGTGTAAAGACTTTCTGGACAAAGACAGACGAAGGGTCACAAAGACGGGTGAAAGAGTTGACAAACAATCAAAAATGCGAGAAGACAAACAGCAGACTGACAGCATTACGGAATTTCCAGACAGCGGGGAATACGATTTACATGAAGAGTCCGCGTTTTCACATGGCGTCACTTACCAAAGAAAGAAAGAAAAGGACACTATAAGACATGACAAAAATATTAGAAAGGTAACAAAAGTGAATGGAAGGGGAAGAAAAAGCAGTTGAAACCAAACAATTTCCAAAACATATGCGAAATTGAAGACGCAGTAAGAGGGCAGGGAAAAAGCTGAAGACGAAAGGAAAGAAGAGGAAAGAAAGAGGAAGGGGAGAGGGAAAGAAGGAAAGGGGAAGAAAGAAGGAAGAATTCAAAAGGCGAGGAAGAAAGACAGAGCCAAGAAGAAAGGGGAAAGAAAAGAGGAAAAAAGACAAGAGGGGAGAGGGGGAGGATGGGAGAGGAAAATATGAAAGGGAAGTTT
>JADBJO010000715.1:167500-172500 GCA_016801955.1 Conus betulinus | reverse complement strand
GCGGCCATGGGATGGGCGGGATGTGAGGCCAACACATATTTCATGCTGTGCAATGAATGGGGATTGGCTAAGCCCTGTCATACATTACCGGTCTCCTGCAAGGTTATCATTTGGTTACCGAGGCCGATCAGCCCAGCGCAATACGAGGGCAGGGGAATGAGGGGATGGACCTCAGACAGATAATGACAAGAAACGTGAATCTGTCGTCCTTGCAGCAGATACTTGAGAAAGAGTTTGTAATTTGATGCAAAGGCAGACACCAGTCAAAGGCAGACCAACAGAAAAGAACTGAGTATTACATGGATAATCACATAGAATGGACCGTAACTGTTCAAACACAGGCTTTGGGGAATTTACTTTGAACCGGACTTTCTGACCCAAAGGCAACGAACAGTCTTCTGTAAACATCAAGGATATATTAGTTGACACATTTTGATCACATTGTGAGACAGACAGATGCACAAAAATAATTCAGCTGATGAACCAGTTTCACTGTTGATAGAGTCAACTCGTACAGAAACAAATGGATGCAGAAATTTTGAATACCCGAATCACCCGAATCATTTTCTCCAACAACAAGGAAACAAACGGACGTGACGGTACCTTTTCGGGCAACAATAACAATAACCAAAAAACATAGACATTAGACTAGACATCGCCAGTTACGCAGCTATTTTTCTGTTTCCATCTGAATAGTAAGGGTCACCATCACATTGTTAGATGATTCACCGGCAGCGCTGATGACTGGATTTTACGTTTTAAAGATATCCACCATACAGCAAATGTGCAACTGACGCAGTTCAGAGAAAGCTGAGGCCATGGAGGGAGACTGTGGAGTTCGGCCTTCCATGGTGCCGTTCCCTGTAACCCTTAACATCTCACTGCTTCTACAGCCACTAACCTGCTGGATTCTCTCCCTTCACCTTCATCAGCATGTTTTCAAAGACCGGAAACTGTGCAGCTATGCCTCATGCATCAGCCATTTCAGCAAAACAAACACACACAGAAACGAAAAGCGATGACTGGGCTTCCTATCTGCCGAATGGAGTGTTGGTCTATACCCCCTGAAGACTTCCAGATGCCTAACTGTGACTGCTCAAGACCGTTGACTACACACTGCACTTTCCTCCCAGCTCTGAGCTGTAGCCATTATTAGAGCAGGCAAATCGTGTACAGGCAGGCGGCGGGTGATTGGCTAAACCCTGTCATACAGGAGCTCCATAAACACACATCAGTGGTCCCCGGCTCTGGCCCCTGTCCTGGCTCTCTTTGGGAACCATCAGTTGTCGAGCCGTCAGTAGAGAGATGTGAGAGGGTAGCAGGCCTCAAAGGAGAGGAAAATAGGGGGGGGGGGGGGGGGGGGGTAAGCTAGGAGGGAGGTGTAGCACATAGCCTGTATATAAAGTATGGGTCAGGCAGACAGATACAAGAAACGGGAATCCAGCAACTGAGGCTTATGCAAGAATCTACAATTTTGGTATGGTGAGAGTGAGAGCATGTGCTTTTGTAGGCTGGGCGGGGAAGAAAGGGCCAGGGAGGTAAGGTGTGTGGGGGCAGGGTAAAGAGCAGAGGTTTTTGCACGTGTGCTCATGTATGGCTTCAATTCAATTACAAATGTTTTCTGTTGTTGCTGACTAATTGTCCTATACAGCATGCACATCTTCGATTAATTTAGGAGATAACGCCACATGTAAGTACTTCATAGTTCTTATCATTAACTGTTATCTGTCAATGTGTACTGATATCATACGAATTTACGCCTTTGTGGCTTTAATTTCAAATGCATTTTGTCAGTCTGACTTGGTTAAGAAAAAACAGCCGATGCAGTTGGAATCAAACTCCGTTTCGTGACACAATAAATGGACAGCCTGATCGACAGACAGCCAGACAAGGCTCACACAACCAGACAAATTTATTTTATATAGACAACAATTCCACAGTCATGGCAAAGCACAGCAAAGCAAATCTAACCCCCCCCCACTCCCCATTGAAAACAAAATCAATAAATCCCACCAACGTTTAAAGTATTGACCAAAGACAAAGACTCAAAGAAACGGTGAGGGAATAAAGCGTGGGAGACTGCCAGACGCAGTGCTGGAATTGCCCTCCAGCCCTGTCCTTCACAAAAGGCCTAGCTGCAGGCCAGCCCGTGCCAAGTTGCCGTTATTCCGTTGCGAGGGAGTTCAGGCGGAAAGGAAGGAGTGAGACAGATAAGAACGATAAGAACGGTATTACACTGGCTGATTCCGATGTTATCTCGTTTGAGAACGTAAATCAACCCCCCCCCACACACAAAACCACACACACACACACACACACACACACACATGCGCGCGCGCGCGCGCGCAACACACACACACACACACACACACACACACACACACACACACACACACACACACACACACACACACAGAGAGGGTAAACGCGAGCAGCATGAATGCTTACAGACGCACACACACATGGGGACAGAGAGAGAGAGAGAGAGAGAGAGAGAGGGAGAGAGAGAGAGAGAGAGAGAGAGAGAGACAGAGAGAGAGCAGAGAGAAGAGAGAGTCTGAGAGAGAAGAGCAGAGAGAGGGGGAGAGAGCTGATGGGTTCTGAGAGTGGGACAGGCAACAGATGCAGCAGAACAGGAAGTCTGATTACAAGCAGATACATTTTGCTGAGTCTTCTGAACAACAGATGAACAGACTAACAACAGCAAAGCACGAACACACATGTAGATAGTCAGGAAGACAGACACACATGAAGACAGCGACAGAATCCTCAGTTAGTTTTTTTTTCAACGGAAGTCCAAAGAGCATCATTCATTCCCCCACAAAAAACAGCAACGCACACACACACACACACACACACACACACACACACACACACACACACACACACACACACACACACCACCACCACCACCACCACCACCACCACCACCACCACCACCCCCACCACCACCACCATAAAAAACAACCACTCTTTTCTCCCTCATACAAAGCCTAACCAAGCATCGAAACAAGTTCTGGTCCGTTCATTAAGAACTTTGCGCCTCCTGGTATCTCTTGGGCAGACTAACGCATTGAATGGTGCTATACTGTCTTGAATTCCATTGTATTCTATTGCATTGTTCTGCAGTGCGCCGAACTGACTTGCGTTGCATTGCATAGTACTGTGTTGAATTGTATAACTTCAAGTTCCCAACATATGTGTCTCTGTTCTCTTCGGAAAGGGCACGTCGCCTTACTACAGCGCCACCCATTTCTTTACTTCTGCCTACAGATGTATTGGTTCATCTGTACACGTGGATTTAGCGATCTCGCTTGGCCAGGGACAACTCCATTGGCTTATGGGCGAATCCTGCACTAACTACAAGCTGCACGAGGAATCCTGAGGTATTGTACCATGCCACACAGTCTGTCACCCAGACAGCCACTTACAGTCTGTTCGAATGGGGCGAAAACAAGCAACACACAAAAAGAACACAACAGAACACAAGATCCTGCCCAGTACCTGCCCTGCCACTGTGAAACCAGGATTCTGTTCCTTCCCGAACAAGGGCCTTAACCACTAGGGACACCTTTTGTCAAGAGGGGTTCTCCAGTCTGAACGTTTCCAGAGAAGCTGCTCTGCTCTATGGCAGCCAAGAAAACTATCCAAGTCACCCCACTTTGAACAGAACCAAGTATGCTACGCAGTGGTTTCTTGCAGTCTCAGATGGATGTGAACAGTCAGAGCCAAACTCTCCCACTGTTGTGCAGCCGAGTGGTGACGGCACAACCAGCAGGGGCCCATCAACTGGCATTAGTGGCCTGCTTCACTCCTTGCCGCGCTGTTACTGTGCAGCAGGAAGGCTCTGTGCCTTGGAGGGGGGAGGGGGGAGGGAGTGGAGAAGTAGGCCAGATAGTGAGGGCTCACAGAGATTAGTTGTTGCAGAGGTAGAGCGGAGTGATGGGATGGAGCTTTGGGGAAAAAAGGGTGTGTGTGCTACAACAAGGGATCAAACTGGATGAAAACTGACAGCTGAGACGTTGCATTTGAAGACTAAGAGGTGGGAGAGAATGGAAGCGACAAGCAGACAGACAGACGTGCAGAAAGCAACTCCAAGAGAGGTCATTGGTCTGGATTCATACCCCCCCCCCCCACACACACACCGTTTCCACTCCCCTCATAATAAAACCTTCTGCAAGAAACAAGGAAAAACAAAAACAAAGGAACAAAAAAGAAATAAAGGAAAGACAAACGAACAAACCGACACCAGGTTTTAGAAAAGGAGTACACTATGTACAAATAGCTGAACAGATCGAGAATGGACCTATACTCTGCAAAGACTTTTTCCGCTTAGGTATGCTGCTACAGTTATGGACAAAGGATGCATTTTCTCCGAGGTCCCATAGGCAGTTTCATAAAATCGGTGAAAACACATTTCATGATAATGTCTGGGCGATACATAGCCTCCAGCTGGGATTTTGCCAGTCAGACAGTCAGTGGAGTAAAAGGTGTTAAAGAGGGAGACCAACTGTAGTAGAGTACAAACCTGAGCTGATGATGACCAGAAAGGCAAACTGATTGTCCCAGCAGCTGATCACTGCGGGCAAACAGAGGCCTAATGTACTGTTAGGTGAGTTTAATGCTGCCAAGTCATACACTGTTGGGGGAGTTTGAATCTCATCAATGAGGACAACAGAGACGTAATCGTACACTGTAAAAGTGAATTTGAAAGCTGATCACTGCGGACACACACAGACGTAACCATACACTGTTAGATCAGTTTAAAGCTGCTTAAAGTTTAAAAACACACACACACACACACACACACACACACACACACACACACACACACACACACACACACACACACCACACACACACACACACACACACCAGAGAGAGAGAGAGAGAGAGAGAGAGAGAGAGAGAGAGAGAGAGAGAGAGAGAGAGAGAGAGAGAGAGAGAGACCCACAAAAACAACTCAAATCCACTGAGGACCATTTCAATGAAAACAGATA
>JADBJO010000715.1:157500-162500 GCA_016801955.1 Conus betulinus | reverse complement strand
CACACACACACACACACACACACACACACACACACACACACACACACACACACACACACACACACACACACACTCACTCATGAAACACAGGAGAGAGACACAGAGACACAGACAGATACAGAGGGAGGTAAACACACACACATAAACATACGCCCGCGCGCACGAGAGAGAGAGAGAGCGAGAGAGAGAGAGAGAGAGAGAGAGAGAGAGAGAGAGAGAGAGAGAGAGAGAGAGAGAGAGAGAGAGAGACAGACAGACAGACAGACAGACAGACAGAGACAGAGACAGAGAGACAGAGAGTGGGGAGAGACGGGAGGGCGATGACATAATCGACGGTGAAAGGGACCGATTTAAAACCAGTACAAGAAAGGCATTGTATTTTAGGCATGTGTGCAAGTGCGCTTGTGTGTGTGTGTGTGTGTGTGTGTGTGTGTGTGTGTGTGTGTGTGTGTGTGTGTGTGTGTGTGTGTGTGTGTGTGTGTGTGTGTGTGTGTGTGTGTGTGTGTGTGTGTGTGTGTGTGTGTGTGTGTGTGTTCGGAGGGACGCGCCCTCTAACATCTATGTCATAGCATAGTATAGTACCAGCGGGTCCAGAAGCACGACACGATGCACAAAATTGTTTTCAGATTTACCTCACTATTAGTGGCGATTGTCAAAACGTCATCTTCCTCTTTCCAGTTCCCCTTCCCCACCTTAGACACTCTCCGCGATGATGAAGGGGAAAGGGAGGAGACCTGGGAAGATACCTGCCATCAACGAACGACTGAAATATTCATGTAAGAGTGTAAGAGATACTGGGACCATCGTGAACGAGACTGAAGAATCATGCCATAGCGGGAGATGAGTGCGAATGAGGGAGAGGGGACAAGAGGAAAGGGGGGGGGGGGATACATGTTGTTTAAAACCCAGTCGACCATAGAAACCACATCAGGGTGTAAGACAAACTATAATCGGAGATATTTATAAACTAAACAATCCCTTGACTAAAATTCAAGTAATCAACTAAATGAGTGATCAGAAACAGTCTATCGCCAACGCTGTCTTCACTGAAATGGGGCGGGTAAGGAGTGTGAGAGCGGGGGTCGTGATCAGACTGGCAGGCATGGCGGAGATGGGTGGCGATGGTGGTATATGTGGTATGGAGCTAAAGGGTAAAGAGAAACGTTTACGTCGCCAGAAGTTTTGAAACCAAAGTCTCACATATTGCGAGTAATACGAGCCAATAGGAACTGCTACGAACGGGAAGAATATAATGGACACAGAGGAGGAAAAGTATAATGGACACAGAGGAGGAAAAGTATAATGGACACAGAGGAGGAAAAGTATAATGGACACAGAGGAGGTTGATGACCTATCTTCACTGTCTGTTGCTGTCTAGACGACGAACTCGGAATCTTATCTTGGAAACTGTGACTCCACATTTCAACATGTGAAGTATGTTAATTTTAGTTATCCGGGTACCGAACTCGACGTACAAGTCGTCGGGCAGGGGGAAGGGGAGGAAGGTGGGGGGGGGGGGGGGGGGGGGAGTAAGGCAACAGAAAGAAGGACACGAAGCGCTCTTGTTGCCAATGCCTTCACAGTAGGACAGGTGGGGAAGAGCGGCAACCATCTGACAATCATCATCAAGATCTCTCACACTGTTTTCTTCTTCTTTTTCCCCTTTTGTTGTTTTTGCAGTCGCTTCCCTCCTTCCTGAAGAAGTACCCGTATGAGGTCTTCCATTTGCACTAATGCAAAGACTGCGTGCACTAAAGGAACACATTGCGGCGCCATGGGGCGAGTTCTGTGGAGAAGTCTGGCAGGAACCGTGCAACCTACGTGAGGCAGCAGTGACTTGATGTCTGGCTTTGTGATTGAGCACAGGCACCACATCGGGATTAGAGTACCAAGCGCCACCCCCCACAAGAGCTTTTTCATTTGTTTTTGGGTGTGTTATGCCCCCTCCCCCCCTACTCTCTCGCTCTCCCCCCGCTCCCGCCTTTTCTCCCCACATCCCTGTCTGCCACACCGCTCTCTAGGAGCGAAAGGCATGTTGTATCATCATCTTCATACATCTCTGCTGTGCATTCTGGCTGCAGTCCCTAATTGAACCGCGGTAGGGGAGGGAATTGCTGCAGCCTAATTTTTCATTTTTTTTTTTTACTTCCATCATTGGCGCTCACTGCAGCTCATTCTTCACCGTCTCTCCTTGCTGTCGAGTCAACACTGCCATCTGAAACTGACAGACACACACACAGACAGACAAACAGACAGACCAACCGATTACCTTCTATCATATTTTAAATGGACGCTTACTTTTTACACTTTACTTAGGTCCAGCATGGTTTATTTTTTCTACTCAATTCCACATTAATCTATGTAAAGTATGAAAATTTTGTGCGACAGAAACAAATGGATCGAACTACTATACGTCAAATGGCCACAGGAGATGGTTGTTTTTTGGTTATTATTGACGCGTGATCAATCTATTGGAAGTTTATCATGTAATTTCTCTGTATTTTTCCTTCATCTTTGTTACTATAATCATTGTGCTTATTCTACTACCAATTACTGTCATAGATCAACGGATACAAAATATATAATCTAATGTATTTTCCTGGGTTTTCGTGCCTGATTAGGCCTGTGCTTAACCACACGATAGAAAATAAAGAAATTCAAAGGATCAAAGGCAGTGTGTGTGTGTGTGTGTGTGTGTGTGTGTGTGTGTGTGTGTGTGTGTGTATGTGTGTGTGTGTGTGTGTGTGTGTGTGTGTGTGTGTGTGTGTGTGTGTGTGTGTGTGTGTGTGTGTGTGTGTGTGTGTGTGTGTGTGTGTGTGTGTGTGTGAAATCCAAGATCTTTACCATTGGTTTACTTCTTTTTCACGTGTGTTCGGCAGCAGAATCCAAAAGTTAACAAGAACAAGTTTTGAAAGAATTACGAACTTTCGTACGGTCATCCTATCTAAAAGAGTGCATATGCTCTTTACCCACGTTTGAAATATAGCTTTTACTTCAATTTGCTCTGCTGCATTGATTCCAGTTAAAAGCGAAAGAGGCGGAAATGTACACAGTGCTACAATATGAAACTGGTGCCTTTAGTGTTTCATGCTCAAGCCTTTTTTTTTGTTGTTTATTATCAAAAACTCCCGTGGATGTCGTAGTGTCCACAGCAATATACCGGAGTTATATCATAATTACTAACTGCATGCCTGTATTATACCCATGTCGTTTTTGTTTTCGTTTTTTTTTCTTTGTTTTTTGTGTGTTTGTTTTGTTTTTTTTTGTTTTTTTTAACGTGGTGGCTGCCTTCAAAGGGACCCTGTGCGGTTGGCTAGGTCTTAAAGACATTGAAATTCCAATTCTCCCATCAGTTCACCCACCCACTCTGGTCTCTCTCTCTCTCTCTCTCTCTGTTCTCTCTCCTCTCTCTCTCTCTCCCCCCCCCTCTCTCTCTCTCTCATCAAAGCATGAAAAAGTTCATAGTAAAAAGTTTTTCACAATGCGCTTGGTTTTTGCAAGGCATTTCAGTTTCAATCATCAGCTATAACTTCGTGAGAGAGAAGTCCATTCAGTCTTTCTAGTGTTTCTGTAAAATGCGTATATTGTTTGTTACGTTCTCCATACCCCGTTAATAAGTGGCAATGACCTTTTTTGAACAAACCCTCTGAGCTCTGAGCTCTCTCTCTCTCTCTCTCTTCTCTCTCTCTCTCTCTCTCTCTCTCTCTCTCTCTCTCTCTCTCTCCTCTCTCCTCCCCTCACCAGTCTCCCCTCTCCCCGCTTTACGGAGACATCATCTGAAAGACTACTATTGCCCCTTCTTCAGCTCTAGTATCCTAAAGGGTATTGATATAAAACCCCGTTGGAAAGGATTCGTGATCACTCCAGTCATTCTTCCAGTCTCCATCAGCAGGCGAAGATTGCGGAAAGCCACTTTCCTGGACATGGCCATCAGCAGGGTCGGAATATCAGGCTGGAATTCCAGGACACGCGCTTTCCTCAACTCTCGCTTCACTACCCATCTGGAGGGTCCCATTAGGACCCTAACCGACAGCACCCCCTACCATTTTATTCGTGCAGTCGATTGGTACTCGCCGACAGATAGAAACCGGGACCCAGTGGCACAGGGACCTAATGATGTTACCCTTCATCATGGGCCAGGCTGGCTTGGTGGGTAAACCGTCAGTGAGGGGTCTGGGGTTCGATTCACACTCGAGAAAACAGGATTGGAAAGAAGGACAATGGCTCTCCGTCTCATAATGATGGGGCCGGAAATAGCTCAGTTGGAACAGCACCGGATTTTTAACCCTGGTGAGCCTGCGGGTTCGAATCTCCGCTGGGTCGTTTTGGTAGAGAAAAATTTTTTTTCCCCACGGAGTTAACATTCGTTCTGACTCCTTTTCCCGAAATGTCCATCGAATGAGACTACAGACCGATATCTCGCACACACGTAAAATCCCATCTCTAACTTTATGAAGAGAAGGCCACTTTGGTATGGATGACACGTTACACATAGCATGTTCTGTCTGAGAAGAAGAAATATTAGAAGAATATTATATTATATTATATTATATTATATTTATATTATATTATATTATATTATATTATATTATATTATATTATATTATATATATATTAAATTGTATTATATTATGTTATGTTATATTATGTTATGTAATGTTATGTTATGTTATTATATGAAATGATATGATATGATATTATACTTTTCAAATTAAATTAAATGTTATTAAATAAATTAAATTAAATTAAATTATATTATATTATATTATATTATATTATATCATATTATATATATATTATATTATATTATATTATATTATTATATTATATTATATACATATTGTATTATACTACTATAATACATTATATTGTACTATATTACATTACATTATATGACATTACATTATATTTCATATTTATCATGTAATATCATATCGAACAATTTGGCAGTGCTATCAATTGTTCTGTCACTACATCACGATTTGACAAAGATTCAAACA
>JADBJO010000715.1:145000-147500 GCA_016801955.1 Conus betulinus | reverse complement strand
ATATACAAGTGAGGGGCACAAGCTGGGTTTCTCCGAAAATCAGTGACCATCTCCTTCATCTTACTAACATTCAAATCTAGACAGTTCTCTTTGCACCATGTACAAAAACGTTCCACCGCTTGAAAATGAATGGTATATCTGAACTGACATGTCTTCTTAAGCAGAATCATCTGAGTACTTTATGACAGGAATGACAGAAGAACCAGTACAATAATTTGTATAAAGAGCTAAGAGTACAGGGGAGAGAACCGTGCCTTGAGGTGCACCCCGTAAATGTGTTTCTTGTTAATGAATATTTTCCCTCAAAGCGTACGCACTGTAACCTGTTGACTAAAAAAAAAACAAAATCCAAAAAAAAAAATCAATTTGGGTTGCCCAGTAAAGTTGGAGTTTCTTTGCCATAATGTGTGGTTCGATAGTATCAAAAGCTGATGAGAAATCAATAAACAGGATGCGAACAAAAGAATCTTTGTTTTCAAGATGTATGTATGCATGGTTTAGAAAAGTGATTATTGGATCATCTGTACTTTTGTTCTCTTTGTGTGCAAATTTGTATGGATCACAAAGCTGTTTGTCCTGAGGAAGAACACAATGTGAAGGGCAAGGCGTTCAAAAGATTTCATTTACAAGATGTCAAAGCAAACAGGTCTGTAGTCAATCAAAACGCTAGGATTTTTTGTTTTTGTTGCAGGACAACTTGTTGATTTTTTACAGAGGGCACAACTCCACAATTCAAAAGACCATGAGAACAACCTACAGTTCTGATGACAAATGTTGAAAGATTTCCACAAAAATACTGTCTGGGCCTGCAGCTTTACTTATCTTTATTTTTTTTTAACAAATCTGGAACAGCAGAATCATCAGTATGTAAAACTCCATCATCGTTATCACAGCTGTTTGAAATATTCGACATAACAGATTCCAAATTTTCACACTAAGTTTTCATTTCAAAACGGCAACGAAAATTATTCAGTTTGTTAGCAAAATCATAACATTCCTCTTCTCATAGATTACATCCACTTCGTGGTTCATTCTGTCCTGTGACAGTTTTCAGGCCATCCGATGCATTTCGCATGTTTCCCAACTCAAACTGCTTTTTCTTACTTTTTCTCTGTATGCTATCTTTGCGTCCTTTATTCCATGTCTTAGTTTCCTTTTGATGTAAACGGGGAACACCAAACATGCAGACTGTCGTGCTGCACCCCAGTTTCACACCAATGTCTCCTCCAAGCTGCAACAGTGACCCAGTGACACAACAGTCAGCGCGCAGGATATTGCATCCGATGCTTGGACGTTGTTAAATTTATTTATTTATTGATCTGTTTATTTATTCATCTACTTATCAATTCACCTATCAATTTTTTTTCACAGCCCTTTTCGACAAATACACTTATCTTACTAATGAGAAATGCAACGAGCAGCTTAATGGGGGTAGTGACGCGAAAAAGAAAACCACCCAGTGACTAATGTCAGAAAGACAAATGAAAAAAAGGAGTGGAATTCAAACTCGGACTCGAAACACTTGAGGGTTTAAGAAACGGTATTGTAAGAAGAAAAAGCACCAAAGCAGATCATGCTTTACGTTAGAACCATCACTTATATTAGCCTGCATATGTGCCAGTTATTGTCTTTGAATATCTATGGAGTCATCGACACATTTTGCACATGGATTTGTAGACTGTCATTGCAGTGCAGTTTACTCTGGAAATGTTGATCTAGGCGCGCGCGCGCGCTGCGTGTGTGTGTGTGTGTGTGTGTGTGTGTGTGTGTGTGTGTGTGTGTGTGTGTGTGTGTGTGGCGCGCCTGTGTGTGTGTGTGTGTGAATGTGTGTCGAAGGAGGGTGTGGGTGTGTGAAGAAGAAAGAAGCAGAAGAAGAAGAAGAAGAAGAAGAAGAATTTTATTGCCTTAAAAGTCGCAGAAACTTATTTGATAGAAACTCGAATTGTAACAGGAAACGTTCCGAAAAATGCACATGAAGAAACATGTTGTATTTCTAATTAATCCGTACTAGTCTAACAAAGCATTCATAAATGTATGTATATCTTCCTTAGTTTAAGTTCTATTCACTGTCATTTTCCTATTCAAAACATTCCATCTTGCATGTGTGTGTGTGTGTGTGTGTGTGTGTGTGTGTTGTGTGTGGGAACTACGAAAAATGCCTTCATCGTCGTCATCTAATCAATCCGTACTATCTAACATTATCATTCATCATCATCATCATCATCATCATCATCAGCAGCAGCACAGTCATTTTCAGCAGTTGCAGAAGCATTCAGCTGCAATACTGGCGATAACGATGGCAAGGACAACGCAGCTGCAACCATTGCAGAGGTAATATCAGCATAACTACCATCTCTGACCACAGTTGTAGGCCTGTCGTCGGGGCCAAGCTTCAGCAGAAGACCACTGTCAACACATCACACACACACACACACACACACACACCACATCACACACACACACACACACACACACACACACACACACACACACACACACA
>JADBJO010000715.1:127500-140000 GCA_016801955.1 Conus betulinus | reverse complement strand
TGTCTGTCTGTCTGTCTGTCTGTCTGTCTGTCTGTCTCTCTCTCTCTCTCTGCTAATCGTCCAAGAGGAGATCTGGAATAATAGTCACAATATCACAACAGCATGTGGTCAGTCTGTGTCCAGTTCTGCTCCATTGAGGTTGACAGTGATCTCTACTGGTCAACGCTCCGGTCCAGAAAGCTCCTGTGGAAGTTTGTGACCCCAAACGTGGGGACTGCCTCTGCCTGGGACATACAGCGGCAGCTCTCCTCTCTCTCTCTCTCTCTCTCTCTCTCTCAAATAGATAAAAGTATATTTAACACTGATAAAGATGTAGTCTTGGTTGCTTGCTATGTGGTCCCAGAAGGAGGCCCGATATACAATGATAAATTGATCAAAGATGGTGTCCTAATAATGGAAGAAGCCTTACTTCAAGAGTTTGAAAAAGAAATGGATACACTTTATTTATGGTTATGGGAGATTTGAATGCCAGAACAGGTGACAAACAAGTTGAAAATGAAATTATGACAAACTATGTGAGCTGTATGGAGAATGTCAGTGTTGATGACGACAACTGCTCACGTTGCTCTAAAGATTCAGTTATTAACAATTTTGGCAAATCATTGTTGGATTTCTGTAGCATGTTCGACTTGAGCATTTTAATGGTTTTGTGATGGTGATAGTGAAGGTGAATATACTTTTGTGTCTCCAAACGGATGTAGTGTAATCGATTACGTACTGGTTCACAATGGCTTGTTGTCAAACTTTGATTTACACATTGGTGATTGCATTTATTCATGGCATTTACCAGTTGAAACAGTATGGAGAAGTAATTGTTGTAAAATAGAGAAAGAGGTATTCAGCCAAAACAATGTGAAGAAAAAATTGTTTGGGCTGATGAATATGCTGGTATATTCAAAAATGAACTTGAATGTGATGAATTTCTAGACAGCATGCAGAAAGCGCGTCAGTTATTACAAATTAACGTGAATGAGAGTCTAGATAAATTTGTCAGTGCTTTGTGCGGAGCCGCAGCTTGTATGGTTCGAGTTATTTGTAGAGGCAGCAGAACATACAATGACTGGTTTGATAATGAGTGCGAACGAACGAAAGAAACAGGAAGTTAAAAGGTTATTAAAAAGATTTCAGAGATGCAAAACAGCCAAGGATAAAAGTAAAGAAAAGAGAAGAATACGCTGTATCACGTAAAGAGTATGTTACGCTAAGGAAAACAAAAAGGAACTGGAGTTTAAAAAAAGTAGGTTAAAGAAAACTAAAAAACTTCAGTCAATGATTCTAAAGTGTTCTGGTCAGTGATAAGATCTATAAACAAAAAAGAGAGTTTTGTGTATAACGAAATCTCAGTTCAAACAGTGGCATGACCATTTTTGGGGCGTTTTTCATAGTTTTGATAATAAAAGTAAAGAAGAAGAGACTGGTATGATAGAAGAAAAAATGAAACTGAGCCATTATTTAATCAACCTATTTCCAGTGAAGAAGTCGTTGCTGGTATTAAACATTTAAAAATTAGGAAAGAGTGCAGGACCCGATAGAATCATAGCAGAAATGTTGAAGAATGCAAAAACACAACTGTAATCAATTTTCTTGTTCATTTATTCACTCAACTTTTTGATAATGGTATCTTTCCATCAGAATGGGCTAAATCTATAATTGTACCAATTTACAAAAACAAAGGAGACGTGAACAATCCCGACAAACTATCGTGGAGTATCACTTACCAGCGTTTTAAGTAAAATCTACACTTACATACTAAATGCAAGATTAACTGAATGGGCTGAAACTGAAGAAAAAATAGTGGAAGAACAAGCAGGTTTTAGAACCAGTTACAGCACCATAGACCATATATTTACACTATATTCTTTGATTCAGAAACATCTACTCTGCAAATCGAAGCTCTACATTGCATTTGTAGATTTCAAGAAAGCCTTTGACTCGGTAAATCGGAATGCTCTGTGGAATGTACTCCGTAAAAAAATGGTGTTAATAGTAAATTATACATGGCTATTAGAGGGGTCTACAACTCAGTGCTTGCATGTGTGCGTGTGAAGAGTGTGAGTATTCCGATTATTTTGATTGTCCAAATGGAGTAGTTGTAAAACAAGGATGCTTGTTAAGTCCACAGTTGTTTTCTTTTTTCATAAACGAACTGGCGGTGGAAATTGTCCCGCAAAGGAAGACATGGTATCCAGATGATACCTGAAGCAGTTGAATTAGTTTTACTACTGTATGCTGATGATGTTGTTCTTCTGTCCGGAACAGTTGTAGGTTTGCAAAACCAACTAAACTAAATGTATTGAAAGAAGAAGCAGACCGCTTAGGTTTATCAGTTAACTTGGATAAGACGAATATATAGTGGTCTTTAGAATGGGTGGTCACCTATCAGTGTATGAAAAATGGTCTTATGGAAATGCAGATGTTCAAGTAGTTAATTCATATAAATATCTTGGAATGATTTTTCACAAAATTAACTTTCCGTTACGCATGGGAAGAATCTCTGATGAAAGGGGAAAAAAAAAAAAAAGTACTATTGAAATTCTGAAATCCCTGAAATTTGGAAAATGTTTGATACACAGATAAAAAACCTCTTCTTCTTACTTATGCAGCTGAAATTTGGGGCTTACATGAAAATTTGCAGATGGAAAAAAGTACATACGTATGCTATGAAGCGTTTCCTTCAAGTACCTATTTCATTCATCCAACACCGTTTTATATGGAGAAATGGGCAGATACCCGTTGTATATAAGTACATTTGTGAAATGTATTAAGTACTGGTTGAAGATCTTGAAGCTACCCCAGTCCCGTTTCAGCAGGCAAGCCTATGATATGATGCTTTTAGAAATGGAAAAAGGTAAAGAAAACTGGGCTTATAAAGTAAAGAAAGTCCTTTCAGAACAGGGTTTTGGAATAGTGTGGATGACCCAGGAAGTAGGAAATGAGCAACAGTTCATTGCGGAATTTAAAGACAGGCTTTTGTTGTTTTTTAAACAGAATTGGCACTCAGATATGGAAAGTAAAGAAAAATATCGCTGGTTTTTTTTCTCATTTAAGAATGTGTTCCATCCTGAAAAGTTTCTCAGTGTCATAACAGATAGATGGCACAGAATAAATTACGCAAGATTTAGGTTGAGAACTTTAGGTTTTAATGCGACAAAAGATGGTTTGAATGTGAAACATCCACAGAATCTCCTTGTCCTGCATGTAGACATATTATTGATGACGAAGAACACTTTCTGTTCCACTGTACTGCTTATAATGAAGTGCGGACAAATTGTTCATTTTTCCAGTTAGATATAGCGAAAAGACAAAATGTCGCTGGCGTGTTATCATCAGATGATGAACTTGTAATTAAATCAGTTGCGAAATTCATCGCGGAAGCATTGAAAATTAGGCAGATGAAGGATAGTGAGTGAAGAAACATTTAAGATAATACATTATAAGATCGCATCTGAATGATATTATCATTCATCGCATGTGGAAGAGATCAGTAAAATACAATGTCAAAATACAATGTCATCATTTGAGTCGAGTCAGTCTTAAGGTTTTTTTTTTTTTTTTTTTTTTTTTTTTTTTTTTTTTTACTGCATTACTCCTGTGCGTGAGGTGAGGACATAACGAAATGTTACGAATTTATTTGTTTTTGTTAACTTTGGATTTGATACACACTAGGAGGAATGAAAGTGTACTATTTGTTTGCAGGAAAGGAAGAGGGAAATGTTTTTGTTCTGTTACCTCTCCCCCCTTGTCAAAAGACCTCATGATTCGCCTTTCTCGCCTGTCTGTTTTCCATGCTGTGAAATCTTTCCAGATTCTCTCTCTCTCTCTCTCTCTCTCTCTCTCTCTCTCTCTCTCTCTCTCTCTCTCTCTCTCTCTCTCTCTCTCTCTCAAATCTATTTGACAGATGCAATCTTTATTTGCTCGCTTAAAAAAAATCAGTTTTTAAGGATAATTTTTCTGTACTCCTTCTGTCTTCTGCGCCCTCTCGGTAGTATCACTTCCAGTCCCCTCCGACATAGCCACACCCAGCTTATCCGCCTGCAGTCCCTTAGCAATCTCCCCACTACGAGCTGTCACTGTCAGGTCGGCCAATGAGAGCCGACAAAGCTGAGTCACTTTGGGGTGGGGGGGGGGGGGGAGGAATGGGGGAGGAAGGAATGAGGGTTGGAAATGGGTTGAAAGGGGGCGGGAAGGAGGGGAGGGAGGGAAGGAGGGGAGAGAAGAGGAAGAAGCAACAGAAGCCAGCGTGAAAGAGATTAGAGACTAAAAGGAACTGAGAGACAGTGAGCCCGATGTGTGTGTGTGTGTGTGTGTGTGTGTGTGTGTGTGTGTGTGTGTGTGTGTGTGTGTGTGTGTGTGTGCGCGTGTGCGCGCGTGCGTGCGTGCGCGAGCGCGCGCGCGCGTGTGTGTGTGAGAGAGAGAGAGAGAGAGGGGGGGGGGGGGAGCATTCTATCACCAGCACTTTTAGTGTATCGGTCGACATCAAAGACTTCGACATGGAACTCGCTGAAGACACGGACAGATATGAGTGGGGGAGGGGGCAACAAAACAGCGCTCACCGTAAGAAATGGGGTTGGAGCTCGACAGACTTTGAACTCGGGAAGCAACGTGGATGAGTGAAGATGAGGACACTGACGATGAAGCTACGAAGTCCACAGTAGGTCAGAAACTACAGTTCAGAGTGCAGGACTACAAATTAGGTCCAAAACGCCATTTCTGCCCATTATATGACAAACTGCTCGTAGCGTCAGTCAGACGATCAGCCTTCACTCAGTCTATCATATATTTTTTTAACCATCCAGCCCGTGACTCATGTTGCAGCTGATTCTGAGGGGCGTGTGTTTTTTTGTTTTTACGTGGGCGAGCGCAGTAGGCCTACACATGACCCTCCATTCTCCTATCGTTTGCCAGGTTTTCCCCAAATCTTTATGTCCTACCAGTAACATAGGAACAAGAGGTCCGCAGGTCATGCATATTTCTGCTCCCCTCGCTAACATGTGGCACTGAACTAAATGCACTCACAGCAACATCGTACTTTCTTCACGTTTTCGAAAGAAGCAGAGCGATTTCCATCTATTCAAAAGGCAGAGTTAGGCCGCTGCTTGACCTCTACTGTAACCCCGAACTCTGACCTCAAGTCAGGGCTGTGGGCGACGCACCTATCATGATTTTGCTGGCCGGTGTCAGCCAGGCAAGAGAAATACACGCACCTGCAAAGTTTTGTTTGTTTGCTTGTTTGTGTTTCTGATGTTTCTGAGACACCCTGCAGAGTTAGAAAACCTGATCAGTTCTGAGAGAAGCATCCACGAGGCTGGTGAGATATGGACTGTGTGGTTCAAAGTGACGTGACTGTCGGGGAAATTGAAACCAAATGAAAAGAAGAGTTACTGCACCGCCAAACAAAAGAACAAACAAATGACAAAAAACACTACGCATTTCGATCTCTTTGGTCCTCTTCACGCAAGACAAGTAAGATTAAAGACAATAAAAACAAAGGACAAATAGATATTTATTTATCTCCCTAAAACTGGGCGAACAGCCATTTAACTTCTCAAAATTTATTTGCACCTAATTCGACGACTGTCTGTCCGTCCTTCGTTCCCATTGTCTTTAACATTGTTCGTCTTGCCTGAAGAAAACCAAAGAGACGGAAACGTGCAGTGTTTGCTTTGTTATTGGTTTGTTCTTTGGTTTGGCTGTAGGAGCACCCCTTCTTTTCGTTTTGTGTGGTTCAAATCTTCGCATTTTATTTAACAGCACACTCTGCTCGGGGTAAAGAATCGACCCTGGCCACCAGAAAGCGAAACCCTCCGATAAACATCCTCCAAACGAATACCCACTCGCTTTAAATTAAACACTCACCTTCTTGTTACTCATTCAGGATCTCGAAATAGAGACTCACTCCCTTTAAAAGACTCATTTTCCTGTTCTTTTTTTTTGTTGCTGTGTTGTTGTAGTAGTTCATGTTGCTATTCAGGAAACACCTGTCTGTATAAATCAAATTTACCGCCTAACAAAGATTCCATCCCTTTGCAGAAGTGGTGAAGACACTGACAGGTTCTGCTTCTCTCCAATCCAGCCGCCGTTCCTCCTGACCCGCTGTTCCCCACTTCCTACAGACAGGGGGCACCTGGTGTGTCACCGCCCCCCTACGTCAGTTCTAGGGTTATGGCTGAGGTGAAGTTAGCTTTGGGTTCGGGTTGAAGTTAAGTTTGGTTAGGTGTGCGTGCGTGCGTGCGTGTGTGCGTGCGTGCGCGCGTCGCGCACGCGCGTGTGTGCTGTGTGCGTTTGCGCGTGTGTGTGTGTGTGTGTGTGTGTGTGTGTGTGTGTGTGCGGGGCCGGGGAAAACAGCGACCCCGGTGAAGAGCGAAAGAGGAGAGAGAGAGGCACGTTCTTTCTCCCCACATCTCCATACGGTCCTCTACAGCCGTCACCTGACAGTCAGAGCCACGGAACTCACCAGTGAGTGGGCGCTATACAGCCACGGCTCTGGCATCTCTAAAGGTGTCTGTGAATTGTCCTGTGAAGACTCGTTCGTATCAGGGACATTTGTGTCTTGGTCTTTGGCGAGATTTGAACTCTCAACATATACCCCATGCGTTTAAAAACCTGCTTTTCTGGAAGATTGCCTCCATCTGTGCCTGAACACTAGATCTAACTTCTAACATGGTATCCCCACTCGTTGAAGGTCTGTGTTATTCTGGAGCATGTCGGTCTGTATCTGTACAACAGATTAACCTTTCAGCGAATTCTCTGTCCTTTTTTTTTAGCGTATGATACATCCATTCAACATGCGTGCAGTCAGCTCACGTCGCTATGTTGTGTCAACATACAGTGCGCGTGCTAACAAATTAATGCTCTCTCTCTCTCTCTCTCTCTCTCTCTCTCTCTCTCTCTCCTCTCTCTCTCTCTCTCTCTCTCTCTCTCTCTCTCTCTCTCTTTATTTACTCCTGGCGTCAAGAAATGAAGACATTTTCTTTAACCTTGCTATGTACATTTATGAAGCACAAAGAGGTTTGCGTACTGTATATTCCTAATAACATTGTTTGATGCATATGTACTTGCTTTCTTGTGTCTTTTTCCTTCATTTCAGTCATAGATATCATGCATATTGCGGGTACCACCCCTTCAGTACGGGCTATGGCCTTAATCTGTCTGAAAATATATTCGCATTCGCATTCTCTCTCTCCTCTCTCCACTCTCTCTCTCTCTCTCTCTCTCTCTCTCTCTCTCTCTCTCTCTCTCTCTCTCTCTCTCTCTCTCTCTCTCTCTCTCTCACAATATTGTTGACCCTACTCAGGGCGAGGACTGGATGTAAAAAAGCACATCAGTGCTTATCTATTATCCTCGTAAATAAAGAATTTTCTTTTCTGTCTTGTCTCTCTCTCTCTCTCTCTCTCTCTCTCTCTCTCTGTCCGTCTGTCTGTCTGTCTGTCTGTCTGTCTGTCTGTCTGTCTGTCTCTCTCTCTCTCTCTCTCTCTCTCTCTCTCTCTCTCTCTCTCTCTCTCGTCCAGCATACCCGGAAATCAAGCTGATTTACTCCAAGAGTTGCATACCGTTGAAGCTCTCTTTCGTGTGACTCTGAGAAGCTATAACTTTTCCTGCGTGCGCATGAAATAAATCAATGTGACAGCGTGTTTTTCAACTCGATTAGGGCCTCCAAGTCCCTGAATTGCTGCCATGATGCATCGTTTCCTGCCTCGAGGAGTTTTCACGCTCGATGAAACAGAAAACGTTGCAGGAAGAACTGCACGTTGAAGACAGACAAGACGAATATTTCGATGCAGCTGGCGACATGGAACTGAGGGAGGTGGACACAAACGACCCCAAATCAGATGAAGAGGATGACCATTTTTCACAATATGACGACCATCTTTCACAATAGGTAGGATGACCGTCTTTTACAATGGGATGACCATCTTTTACAATAGGATGACCATCTTTTACAATAGGATGACCGTCTTTTACGACCCAGTGTAGACGATTATAAATTGCAAAAACAAAAAACCAACACCACCCACCAACAAAAATCTCAGATTTGAATTATTGTTGATGATTTGCACTGTTACGGGTCTAGCTGAAGGAGATTGAAGACTATGAGCAAGAGAAAACAACGCATGTGAATTTCCACCTCAGATCAATATTTTCGCCGGCATACAGACGGCGAAATTCGTCAGCAAACTAAACGTTCTCTTTACTACTCTCTCAAACTACTCTTTCGCCGCCGTTGACTTGCTCAAACTGCTTTGCCTAGATGTAAACATGTCAATGATAATTGTTCTTTGTTGTGGCTGTCCGTTCTTTAAAACAACAACAACAACAACAAAAAAAACCCCGAGCGTTGAATATTTGAAGAAACACGTGACAGCTGAGGGAGTATACAATTCGAGTAAGCAGACCAGGAATAGGAGAATGGGTAAGCTGACATCAACTTCTGAGGGACATTGTAATACAAATGACCAGGAATAGGAGAATGGGTAAGCTGACATCAACTTCTGAGGGACATTGTAATACAAATGACCAGGGAATAGGAGAATGGGTAAGCTGACATCAACTTCTGAGGGACATTGTAATACAAATGACCAGGAATAGGAGAATGGGTGAGCTGACGTCAACTTCTGAGGGACATTGTAATACAAATGACCAGGAACAGGTTGGCGTGTGAGCCGGCATTAAGTCATGAGGGACATTTCATTATTCGTGTCAGAAGACCAGGAGTAGCAGGCTGGGTGACTGGCATTAAACCTGAGGGGCATGATAATACATGTAATGTAGACAGAGAACATGACGGTCGGTGAGCTGCTATTATCTTTTGAAAGTCGTTGATTTCATGCTACGAGTAACCAGGCCTGGAACGGCAGAGTGGGTGTGCTGGCATTGACTTCTGAGCGACATTACAGAACGAGTAAGCAAACCAAGAATAGGAGGATAGATGGCCTGGTTTTACCTCCTGAAGTTTCTGTTAATGATACGAGTAAGCAGACCCAGAACTGAAGTTGGATGATGTGGCATTAATTCTGAGGGACAGGACAATATGAGGAAACGGACCAGGAACTCTAGCGTTGATATTCGACTACATGTTTGGTTTATTTTGTCGGGGACTAGGCGGACGAACGAAGGGGATAGTTCTGGTTGGGGGCACCGAAAGTAGAAGTAGGGGAAAGAAGTGGTGGGGGTGCGAGGATTAAAACGAGGAGAGACAGTCACCACCACTGTCTCGTGTCAGCGGCACACAGACTCCATCAAGTTTGAAGTGGGTCTCATCTGTTGAAGAGTGGGTGTGCGTGATAGTGCGTGATAGTGCGTGATACGAGTAAAAAGTGTGTGCATGTGTGTGTGTGTGTGTGTGTGTGTGTGTGTGTGTGTGTGTGGTGTGTGTGCGTACGTACGCGTGCGTGATTGCGCGCGCGCGCGCGCGCGCGCGCGCGTGTGTGTGTGTGTGTGTGTGTGTGTGTGTGTGTGTGTGTGTGTGTGTGTGTGTGTGTGAGAGAGAGAGAGAGAGAGAGAGAGAGAGAGAGAGAGAGAGAGAGGGGAGAGAGAGAGAGAGAGGAGAGAGAGAGAGAGAGATCTAAATGTCACAAACCGAATCGTGGTCATCACATGGAAATAACGCTGCTGCTACTACGGCTGCTGAAGGTGATGATTGCAACACAACGACGAAGACCTCATTGAAGAGCAAGACGAGGGCAACGCTGGTGTAGGCGACGACGATAAGAGGAACTGATTACAGTGACAATTGCCATGTGGTCGACATCCTGATCATAAATAAAGATATTTAAACTCCGAATGAATTAAACTCACATCAATAATTCGTTCAGTATTAATATTCTGTACGAGCAATCTTTTTGTTAGTTTTACCCTGACATCCATGTTGTCTCTACTCAAAGTGCCTCAGCCTGTCTTCTAGACCTCTGATGTCCAGGTTTCCATCCACAGGCTAAAGGGCCGGGGTTGGCGTGGTGGGTACGACACTAGCCTCTCTGTTCAACATCTGGGGTTCCATTGCTGCTCAAGACAGCCAGACCGAATGGGATTTTCTCTTCGGACTTAGCAACTGGGAGGACTCAAATCACTGTAAGTACTTTGGATGAGGCTTGAACCCGAAGTCCTAAGCATTCACGCATGGAACTATATCTTGTACGCACACTACACATCCATTCCGCGAGTCGGGGAAGAGCAAGCCACTGTGTGTCGGTGGCATGGACAACACCCAAAATAAAAACGCATGACACTTCTGTCGTGTTCAGACATTCTCCCTGAAGACGGATTGTGGGTTGCCTTCATGGTGGAATCAAAACGGTCGCATACGCTGAAAACTGATAGGTGATGAGCCTTAGAGTTCTGGGCGACGAGTGATGATGAACCTCAGAGTTCTGGGCGACGAGTGATGATGAGCCTCAGAGTTCTGGGCGACGAGTGATGATGAACCTCAGAGTTCTGGGCGACGAGTGATGATGAGCCTCAGAGTTCTGGGCGACGAGTGATGATGAACCTCAGAGTTCTGGGCGACGAGTGATGATGAACCTCAGAGTTCTGGGCGACGAGTGATGATGAACCTCAGAGTTCTGGGCGACGAGTGATGATGAACCTCAGAGTTCTGGGCGACGAGTGATGATGAACCTCAGAGTTCTGGGCGACGAGTGATGATGAGTCTTGGAGTTTCTGGGCGACGAGTGATGATGAGCCTTGGAGTTCTCTGGGCGATGAGTGATGATGAACCTCAGAGTTCTGGGCGACGAGTGATAATGATGAATGAACCTCAGAGTTCTGGGCGACGAGTGATGATGAGCCTTGGAGTTCTGGGCGACGAGTGATGATGAGCCTTGGAGTTCTGGGCGACGTGCGATAGTGAGCCTCAGAGTTCTGGGCGACGAGCGATGATGAAAATCAGAGTTCTGGGCGACAAGCGAAGAAGGAAAGAAGGGAATCTGCCGGCCTTTGTCATCAACATTTGTGGGCAGTTCGCTAGGCTGTTTTGCTCTCACTGTGTCACTGTCTGTGGATTTCTTTGTCGTCCCCTACCCATTTCAGTGTTTACATAGATCTTCCGATTCTGTATCGGAGGATCTCTTATGCATTTATACAACAATAACAACAACAACAATAATGATAATAATAATGATACTAATGATAGTAATAATATTCATGATAATAACGAGGAGGAGGAGAGGAGAAGGAAGAGGAGGAGAAGGAGGAGGAGGAGGGAGATGGGGAGGATGAGGACATTTTTATGGGCGCTTTCCACAATCAATTTCCTTTACAATGACAAGAACAAAACCTGTGCACATCTCTCTTGCTTTTCACACATTCGCGCTCTCTCCATTCCGGCTCCCTAACAAGGCATACTCACGCCTATGATCAACCCCCACCACACACACACACACACACACACACACACACACCACACACACACACACACACACACACACACACACTCACACACACACATGTACAACGTACATGCATGTGCATGTAAAAAACGCAGTGGATCTCTTTACAGAGACATGTGCAGTGTTGTAATTTTGCCTTGATTAATTTGACGGCAGCAATTTGAACCTGAGTGGAGAAGACAGGATTTTTTGTGGGCAGCTAGCAAGATGTGAATTACAGCGCTGTAGTTTGGAAGAGACACATGCAACAATAAATGTCTAAATTGTTTTTGGTGCGAAGTATTGGCGAATGGAGCCAGTGCCTCTGAGTTAAATGTAGGCGACCTGGCATGTTTTCATTATGTGTTGACTCACTGAAAGATTTTGATTAATGTAAAAGCCTAGGTCACCAACATGATCTGGCAAAGGAATAGTGGTGTTCTCATGAGAAATGATGAAGGGCATAGATGAGGAATCCGCAGATGATTGGTGAAAAACTTAAGGTATGGCAACCTGCGAATGCATGATGTGGAAAGTACATGACGAACTTTTGTTGACACAAAATGGCATTATGTTTTTTGAAAACGTGTAAAAATGTGAAAGTGAAGAGCTCGTCAAATATACAAGATTAACCTGCAAGGGAATTCGTGAAGATGGAACACATGATCGAGTCAGTCAGTTACAATGAAATATAACGTCCACACACATCAAAATGATATCAAACGTGGAAGACAATCTTAGGCGAGTGGGAATTTGGGAATTATCATCATCACAGCGACAAAACTTGAGGACGGACAACAAAAAGCAGACAGTTTTTATGTTGGTCACCAGGGTGACTTCAAACTCACATCCAAACTTGATGCTCTACCACTGAGCCAATCCAGCGCCCTCCAGTTCCAGCCGATCCTGATAGAGCATATTGCCAACCATTGGCAGCGATTGGCACCAGCCACAAGAGACAAGCTCCCCTTTTGATCTTTCTCTCCCCCCCCACAAAACAAGGTCATAAACCATGTACTGGATAACCATGGACAGCGACACAGACAGAGGTTTGCAGGTGGACCATCTCCGCCCAATGAAGCCGCACCACTTTACGAGGCGCCGGCCACGAAGCAATAACAGGGCGGCAGCCATCAC
>JADBJO010000715.1:115000-122500 GCA_016801955.1 Conus betulinus | reverse complement strand
ACATGAATGAGGAGGATGTAAAGTAAAGAATAAAAAATGGAAGGGAAAAAGAAGGAGGAGGAGGAGGAAGAGGAGGAGGAGGAGAGGAGGAGGAGGAGGAGGAGGGGGAGCCAGCAGCAGCAGCAGCAGCAGCAGCAGCAGAAGAAGAGAAGAAGAAGAAGAAGAAGAAAAAGACGTACATAAAAGAAGATAAATGAAGACAAAGGTAGGAAGTAAAACAGACTTGTATAATATACAAGACCTCGAATGGGATGTTCCTCAAGAAACTTCTGTCCATTTCCAATACAAACGATTCCCCAGTCATCGCTTACAAATCAACGACGACATATGGATTTTCCCATTGGCGGTTGGGGGCGAATCCATTACGTTCACAAACCTTGAGCCGTCTTCCAGTCGCAGTGGCTTTGAGAGAATGAATGAATGAATGATTGTTTATTCATATAGGCCTCATCCCCTCGGGAATGGGTAAAATTTGCAGATATAGCGTTTCATCATACACATCATACAAAAGATTTATGTTAGATGCGGCTATGGCAGGCACAGAGAGATCAGAGACAGAGAAGAGAGGCTTTGAGAGAGAGAGAGAGAGAGAGAGAGAGGATGAGAGAGAGAGAGAGGGATGACAGGGAGAGGAGAGAGAGTGAGAGAGAGAGAGAGAGAGAGTAGAGAGAGAGGGGATATGAGAGAGAAGGGAGAAATAGAGAGAGAGAACTTAAGACGTCACATCTGTGGAAAGTTATTGCTCGTGTTATATGGATCTTTTTCCATTTTCATTTTTACTTCTATCATGAAAGGAGAAAAGGAGAGCTTCAGTCAGTCATCTTTTTCTCACTTCTTTCCCTCTTTCATTCTTGATTAAAAAACTAAAAAAAAAAAAAAAGACTAGACTTATCTACTTCCCTCCCTACCTCCTGTGAGCGCGCCTGAAAGGACCGACAGAAGAGAAGAAAAAAACGACGAAGAGGGCGTTGAACGAAGGAACTGGGCGGAAATGTGTGATGTGAAAAGAGGACGGGAGCGTGAAAAGTGGAAGAACATGAAATCAGGAAAAAAGAGGTAAGAAGGTAAGAGAGAAGGAGAGGAAGACGCGGAAGAGAAAAAGAAAAAGAAGAGGAAAGGAGAAAAGAAAGGAGGAGGAGGAGGAGGAGGAGGAGGGAGGAGGAGGAGGAGGAGGAGGAGCAATTGGCTGTATCTAAGAATCCAATAATTTCATGTGCAGAAAGAATTGTTAATTAACATATATAACCCTTCAGAAGACAAAATCAAAACACTTTTAGCTCTGCTTGCAAGGTCTTTGCATGCAGCGGTGAAACTTGAGCGCGTGAAAAAGAATATTCCTAAGTATTTATACACATTTCCTACAACGTTACACCCATTTATATAGCCATCTTTCTCTCACACTCAAACAGCCACCCTTCCAAAATACTATAATATTGCTCTTAATCATATCAACTTTAAGCTGAAGAGATGTTGCGGCAAGCTGTAAACTATTCAGTTGAGTCTGCAAACCTGTAACTGTTTAAAACCATCAAAACGACATCGTTAGCCAACAATAGAATAAACAATTCAAAATGCATCTAACGAAAATCGAGCACCATGTCTTCCATCGTTGATAACTTCAACCGCTAATTCATTGATGAAAAGAGAAAACAGAACAGGACTGCACGCATCTCCTTGTCTTGATCCTGATGTGCAGGCAATGTACTTTGTTGTTTTAGAGAAACACATCGAACTCTAGCTTTGATATCATTGTACATGCTCCTAATGCATTTGATTTATTTACTTTTTAAACCATTTTTCAAGAGAACTGGCCAGAAAAGATTTCGATTAATTGTGTCAAATGATTTTTCGAAATCAATAAATGCGACATAACATTCCGGTTGTAACAAAACTGTTTCTGAATGAGAGCTAGTAAAGAAAACATTTGGTCGACTGACTGTCCTTTCTTAAATCCAGCTTGATAATCGCCTTTGATGATGTTTTCTTCCACCCATTCTTGCAACCTCTTATTTATCACAATACCAAAATTATTACTTTACCGCCAACATCGCTCAAAAAAATCCCCTCTATAATTGTACGGATTATTAATATCACCTTTCTTGAAAATAGGTTGAATAACAGATTTCAAACCAGCTATCGGGGGAATTTACCGTTATCAATTAATTTGTTAAATAATTTGAAGAAAAAAATGTACTACTTAATCGTGTGAATGTAGTAGTAGTAGTAGTAGTAGTAGTAGTAGTAGTAGTAGTAGTAGTAGTAGTAGTAGTAGTAGTAGTAGTCCTGGGAGTACTGCAGTGTCGTCGTCATCATCATCAACATCATCAAAATTATAATTATTAGCAGCAGGAACAGAAGCACCAGCATCACCAGAAAGAACAACAAAAATAAGATATACTGCAGCAGTAATGATAGTTATAGTTGTAATATGATCTCAATTATGAGATTGATCGTAATTCTTCGATGACAGAGAAAAAAAACTCACACAGCAAATTAGTAGTTCAGTGCAAAGAAAGATCAAACACGCTCAAAACTGGGAATAGGTATTGAAAATGATCAATACAATAAATGAAAGGACATCGAGATAGTTTCAAAAAACATATAACTATGTGTTTTGAAAAAAAAAAGTTTTCTTTCGAAATGAAATGACAAGATAAAATACTGCGTACATTATCGGTTTGACTCTGGATAAATCCTTAACATATTCGTGGGGGTGAAAGAGAGATAAAGGCATCTCTCATAAATTACAACATTGATATAATTCTCTACATAACAGACAAAAATGATTCAGCTGACTGTACGACTTGTTTGGTCTGTTACTGTGGAAAATGGCTTCTTGAGGAATGAAAAAATAAAAACTGAAATTGAAAAAAAAAAAAAAAAAAAAAAAGAAGAAAATTAATGAAAACACAGAATAACTCAGTTGGGTAGAGCATCGGACTCGTAATCTTGGGGTTGTGGATTCGCATCTCCTCCGGGCCGTTTCAGTACAGGGGGATTTTCCCTCGGAGTTAACATCGTTTTCTGACTCCATTCCCCATACAGTCCTTCGAATGAGACTATAAACCGAGGTTCCGTGTATGAACGCACGCACAACATCTTGCACACACCTAAAATCCCATCACCAACTTTCGGAAGAGAAGGCCAGTTTGGCCGTTGGTATGGATTGGTGTTACACATAGCATGCACCTTAAAGTTGGTGGGCTGCCTTAAAGGCGGGAAGAAAAAAAAAAAACGGTCATACACACGCAAGTGTCAGAGTCAACTTGATGATTGTGGACTACTCTACGGAAAGAAAAAAAGAACTGATATTTCATGACAAAATAAAAGTCACGGAAAAAGACACCAAGCACTAATTTGATGACATAGATAGGTATGTAAATAAATGAACACCGATTTACTTAAGATTTTGATTAACCACTTTGAAATTATGTTGTGAGGTACTATAAATAATTGATCGCTACAAATATCCAAGTCAAGGTATTTTCATAGGCATGTCCCCATAAACACCAGTGTAACGTGTGATCACTCCCTGCCTAGAATTACTGCACAGCTAAAAAGAAAAGGCTTGCGCCCAACCACCCCCCCCCCCCCCCTCCCCCTCCTCCACCTCCTCCCCTCACTACCTCTCCCTTCCGGGGAGTAAACCCAAACCGATCTCTTCTTTGTTTCAGTATATTCCCTCTCCTTGAAAATGATAAAACCGATCCAAACGATGCATTAGTCAGGGCACATTGAACCTGAAATGGAGGAGTGGAGGATGGGGGTGGGGGGGGGGGGGGGGGGGGGGGGAGATTCTGCATCCGTGCCAGAATTACTACTCCTCACCCTGTTCCAGAACAATATGCCGTGATTCGAGATATAGTCCAGAAGCATCGCACGGAGTGAACATAGGCACGTGCTAAAACTTACCTGCCCTCGGGTAACGGGGAGGTGAACATGGCAAGTGCCTATATCACTCAGTGGGGTGTTTTCTGAACCATGTCCCGAATCAGGGTGGAGAGTAGTGTCTATGGCTCCGGTCCCACGGCTCCCATCCAAAGCTCCTCCCCCCACTCTCAACCCCCACCCTCCACCCTTCACCCCGAATTCAGGTGCAAAGTACGTTGATTGATATGCTTGGTCACTGGGGACATTTTGGGGATTTTCAGAGGGGAAGAAGTTTTGTTACAAAGACGGAGGCAGGGTGGGAAGGGCGGGGTATCAGTCTGGAGATACTACCCAAGGGGGATTGAGTTTGGGCACGTGGCCAGTCTCCTCCGCCGGGGAGGGCTTTGGGGGTATACCGTGATTACGGCACGTTACACCAGCAGGCTTTCATTACCGGTAGGCTGGCTAACGCGCGTGCTCAATGTCGTGCGTTCCGTTCGTGTGTGTGTGTGTGTGTGTGTGTGGTGTGTGTGTGTGTGTGTGTGTGTGTGCGCGTGTGTGTGCGTGTGTGTGTGTATGTTTTGCGAGTGTGTGTGTGTGTGTGCGTGTGTGTGATGTGTGTGTTGTGTGTGTGTGTGTGTGCGTGTGTGTGTGTGTGTGTGTGCGTGTGTGTGTGCGTGTGTGTGTGTGTGTGTGTGTGTGTGTGTGTGTGTGTGTGTGTGAATGTTTTTGCGAGTGTGTGTGTGTGTGTGTGTGTGTGTGTGTGTGTGTGTGTGTGTGTGTGCGTGCGTGCGTGTGTGTGACTGTTTTTGCGAGTGTGTGTTGTGTGTGCGAGCGTGTGTGTGTGTGTGTGTGTGTGGTGTGTGTGTGTGTGTGTGTGTGAAAGTAACACCCCCTTGGTGAACCTGTTACGTGAACACCAGTCGTGGGTGTACTGTGTATTCCCTAAAGGGCAGACAGCATTACGCACAGCCGAAAGTTCTTGCATCTGGAAAACACGGTGGCTGAGATACAGTTATGCAGCCTCATTAGACTTGATTTACAACTGAGAAACATGCAAACTGAAACGGTAGCTTTCCACGCGCATTGTATCATGTCATTATCTTTAGGAAACGAACGTATTTTCCCACGAGAAAGAGAGAGAGAAAGACAGAGAGAGAGAGAGAGAGAGACAGACAGAGAGAGAGATGGGGAGAGAGAGAGAGAGAGATACAGAGAGGAGAGAGAGAGAGAGAGAGAGAGAGAGAGAGAGACAGAGAGAGAGACAGACGAGAGATAGACAGACAGAAGATGGGGTGCAGAGAGAGAGAGAGAGAAAAAGAGAGATAAGATGGGCTGCACAGGACACAAAACACCACACAAACACACACACACACACACACACACACACAGAGAGAGAGAGAGAGAGAGAGAGAGAGAGAGAGAGAGAGAGAGAGAGAGAGATGTAAGAGGAGGGATATGAGACGGGAAGAGAAGAGAAGAGTGGGTCATTGGGCCCTGCACACGACAATCCTTACGCCCACGTTTCGTATTGCACAGAGCAAACACACACAAAATCTTTGCACATTCAAACAAAAGACACACAATGACACAGGAATGAGAGAGAGAGAGAAGGAGAGAGAGAAGAGGGTGCACGAGAGAGAGAGGATGGAGGAGGAGATGAGAGGTTTTTTTGAGTAGGGAAGAGAGAAGAGAGAGGAGATGAGAGATGTAAGGGGGAGGAGAAGTGAGAAGACGGAAAAAGAAGAAAGAAGAGTGGGTCATTTGTTAAAAGGTACCCTTTGTGTAACATCGATTAAGAAGAAAGAAATGATGTGAAGAAGACGTTATGCGCCCGTTGCGAAGGAGAAAATAGAGAGAGAACGAAGAAAGAGAAAGATCGCCAGAGAAGCGACGAGAAGATTGTGCGATTGAAACAAGAAGAAATGAAAGCAGAGACGAAGATGAAGAAGAACAAGAAAGAAACGAAGAAAGAACGAGATGAAGAGAGAAGAGAAGAAGAGAAGAGAGAAAAGAAGAAAGAAAAGCAAAGAAGAAGAAGAAAAGAAAATTTTGAAGAAGAAAGAAGAAGAAGAACGAAGAACAAGAAGAAGAGGACGATGAAGCTGACAATTAAGATGATGATGATGATGATGATGATGATGATATGATGATGATGAGAAAGAAGAAGGAAAAGAACACATTTTTCTGTATCTTCCTTTCTTTTTTTAGAATTTAGCAAAGACAGCAAAATCAGAACCTCGAAATAACGATGAAGAAGAGCTGCAGAGAAGAAGGAGGAGAAGGAGAGGAGGAGGAGGAAGAAGAAAAAAAAAGGAGGAGGAGGAGGAGGAGGAGGAGGAGGAGGAGGAGGAGGAGGAGGAGGATGATGTTATGGAGGAGGAGGGAGAGGAGAAGGACAAGGAGGACGAAGAGGTGGAGGCGGAGGACGAGGAGGAGGAGCAGAAGATGAAGGACATGGAGGAAGAGGAGTAGTACAAGAAGACGGATATGGAGGAGGAGGAGAAGGAGGAGGAGAAAAAAAAGGACATGGAGGAGGAGGAAGAGGGGGAGAAGAACAAGGACATGGAGGAGGAGACGGGGACGAGAACAATAAGAAGATGATAGAGAAGAAGAGGAAGACGAAAAACAAAGAGAAGAAGAAGAAGAAGAAGAAGAAGAAGAAGAAGAAGAAGAAGAAGAAGAAGAAGAAGAAGAAGAAGAAGAAGAAGAAGAAGCAATTGTCTAGTGTTATGAGCAAATGCCGTGTTAGTAATAGTTGCAGCAGCAGCAGCAGTAGCAAACGTAGCAGCAACAATAGTAGTAGTAACAGCAGCAGCAGGAGCAGTAGTAGTAGTAGTAGTTGTAGTAGTAGTAGTAGTAGTGAAGTAGTAGTAGTAGTAGAAATAGTAGTAGTAGCAGCAGCAGCAGCAGCAGTGGTGGTGGTCGTGGTGGTTGTAGTGGTAATATTAGTAGAAGCAGCAACAGCAGCAGCAGCAGCAGCAGCGTAGTAGTAGTAGTAGTAGTAGTAGTAGTAGTAGTAGTAGTAGTGATGGTGGTGGTGGTAGTAGTAGTAGGAGAAGAAGTGATAGCAGAAGCAACACCAGCGAAAGTAGTAGTGGCAACAACAACAGGTGAAGCAGCAGCAGAAGCAGCAGTAGTAGTAGCAATAGTGGTAGCAGCAGCAGCAACAACAGCAGCAACAGCAGCAGCTGTTATATAGAGGTTTTAGCAAGAGCGATATTAATATCAGCAACAGCAGCAGCACTACCAGTAGTTTTAGCAGCAGAAGTACCAACGGTAGCAGCAGCAACAGCAGTGACAGCAGTTTTAGCTTAAGCAGCAGCAGCAGCAGCAGCAGCAGCAGCAGCAGCAGCAGCAGCAGTAGTGGTAGTCACAACAGGAGTTGCGATGGGCGAAGCAGATCCCAGCGCAATAAGACATGGAGACAACGTCACTCCGCACGAGTTGATAGCACTCGGTCCTCAGGTTTTCTCCTTTATCTGCCTCTGTGGGAGGCCCCGACCTGATATACACGACAGGAAGAACGTGTTGGGACCCAGCCGGGCGTCGATAACCCTGGCACACTCCATTATGGTCACCAGGACCAAGGCGTCCCCACAAGGGCACTCTTGCTTTTGTGAGTGACTC